>KZ807649.1:230589-243678 GCA_000696205.2 Oncopeltus fasciatus | reverse complement strand
TCTCATCGATGGGACACTCATTGGCGGAGCAACACTTCAACAATTTCGAAAACGTACGAAAATGGCTCGATGAATGGATTTCAAATAAAGATGAAGCATTCTTTTGGAATGGTATCCATATATTGCCCGAGAGATGGACAAAATGTGTAGAAAGCGAGGGCCAGTACTTTGAATAAAATATATTATACTTTTTTTTAAATTACTGTGTATATATTTTAAGAAATAAACGACATTTTAAACTTGCATACCTGGTAGGTGCTTTACCTAAGGGATAAAATAATCCCTAGCCTCTCAAAAGGGAGACAAATCCCTCTGGACTGCTACTTGCAGGATTCTAAAATATCATGAACCTTCTGCCCCCTTGCACCAATGAGATGGTTCCTGGGCCTCTTCTGACAAAGATAAGGCCCAAATGTTTGCCCAGAATCTAAAGCAAACTTTTACTCCTTATTCAGATCCAGATAATTTGTCAAATAATACAGAGGTTAAGGAGTCACTGGACACACCATTACCAATGTCCTCACCAATTAAGGCAGTAACACCTTCTGAGGTCAAGTATAGTAGATAATGTGTTAGAAGCAGGTTTACTGGGTTTGGGAAACAGTATTATTTCAGAAAATTTCCAGAGAAGTGGAAGAAAGTGGGTAGTTTGAAGGACACAATTATAGAGGTAAATCTGGAAGGCTATTGCTTTTTGGTGTAGATTTTGAAGTATTACCATAAGGTCATAGCTGGGTGTTTTGTGCTTATTAACCATCTGCTTAAGCACAGGCTAAACTGGAGTGAACATATACAAATCACATGTCAAGAACTCAATAGACCCCATGGACAGACAGACCTCTTATACAGCCTTATGAAAAGGCGCTCACAGCTTACAATAGAAAACAAACTGACCATCTACGACCATAATAAAACCAATATGGACCAACGATGCAGAACTGTGGGGTGCTTCTAAGCCTTCCAATATCCAACAAATTCAATCCTTTCAGTTCAAAATGCTCAGAATAATTGCCAATGCACCATATTATGTATCCAACTCTACCCATCATCACAACTTTAATATTCCTTTTGTCCACGATCACATCTCCACCCACTTCAAGCTCTTCCATAGTAAACTCCAATTTCATCCTAATCCACATACCCAATCCCTGTCTTCAGACTTCAATCCTTAATCCTCCACAGTCGTTAAACGGAGATGGCCTTGCGATCTCCAGGGCCTTAATGCCTAAACTTATTAGGGGTGGGGTAGATGGACCCCTTCTTTTTTTTAGTTTTTTTTTTCTTTGTATATTTTTCTGTCATTAAATTACAAGATTGTGATAACAGAATTTTCTGTCATTAATAACAGAATGTGATGAGTAAAGATTTATTAATTAAAAACAAATTTAACAGAATGGAATAAATAATTATTTAATAATTAAAAAAAAAATAGTCAATAGCTGAGTGAACAGGGTCCCATAAGGAGAAAATTTAGATGTTTTTAGTGTAGGAATAAAAAAAAAAAAAAAAATTGCACGGCTAATATAATTAAAAGAATATTAAAAATGAAATGATTTTGGACAATAAAAAGGCTTTTATTGTTTAAAAAAAAGTTACCTTGAGAGATGACTTAGATGCCTGCCAATTATAGCCACCACTGTCCACTTCAGGTGCAGGTGGTTGTGGCGGAGGCTCTTCTACTTCTTCCTCCTCAACTTTCCAGGGTGCCTCAAGCGACTCGTCGGGAGAGCTTCCTCTCAAGTGGCGCTCATTGGCACGAGGTTTTTCTGATCCACTTTCAGTCTCACTAAATCAGAGGTATACGTGAACAAAAATAATTTATACATATATACATACATAGGCTCAAATGATACATAAAGTTTTTATTAATGAGAAGAGATTAATTTTTTTTTAAATTTTTAGCAAGCTCAGAAATTTTTTCATAAATAAAGAATGTTTAACTTTTAGGTATTAATAAAATAAGATTCAGGTTAGTTACATGAAGTTAAAAACAAAATCTAAACAAAAAAGATTTTCTACTATTCTCTTGAAAATAGTTAGCCAAATTTATTTCTAATATAAATAATAGAAAATTATTTCTTTGTTTTCTCTGATCCTACTAATCAGATACCAAAACGTATAGTAACCAGGTCAAAAATATACAGAGAATCTTAAAAAAAGTATTTTTTTTTTTTTTTACTTCTGCCTCATTTATTAGTAAAAGTTATAGTAACAATTTGCTATGAAATAGCAGTCCGTGAGCTATGGTGGTGTGAGTGTAATTGGTACACCACCTATAGCGACCCTTTTACCCGTAGGTATGTGCAGGTTATGGTGAAAAATACATATTTTTTCATGAAATATCAAAGTGTCATGAAACTGGAGGCAAACTGATTCAATTAAAAAAAAAGTATAGTAAAACAAGATGACTATAAATATGCCTCTATCACACCATGGAAAAATTTACTTAAATGGTTGTATCTTCCAGAAGACGACTATACCTTTATAATAATGACTTCATTGAATAACTAAAGTAGTACAAAAACATACCTTTCAAACTGTTTCCATTTTGAAATATTTTTATTTTCAGGCTTAGGCTATCAGTCCTTAAGGGATCATTTGAAATATCTGAGTCTGAAAATTTAAATGGAAGGAGAACACTTGGCAACAGGGTAATATGTAAATTTTGGTCGCGTTTTGTCCATTATGTACAGAAATTCATATTATTAAATAGGATATTATACAAAGAGAAATTGGGATGGACTTAAATTAATGCCTCTATTCTGTAAAAAAAAAAAACCTTTCACATATGAATTATAGTGGCAAATAAGTGAAAACCAAAGAAGTTTGAGAGAAGAGGCGAAATGAGAGGAAAGCTGAGTGACATAGGTCTGGGTGACATGTCAAAGAATTAGGGATTACCAGATAAAGCAATAGATCAAAATTAAGGTTGAAAAGGCAATAGATTGAGTGTCAATTCATTTAGGAGGAAAATATTGAAATAGGTAGGATATAATTTAGACCGTCTATTGCCTTTTAAGCCGCTTTGATCTAATTCTATGACCACGTTATTTTATATACACACACAGATATAATATATATATACATATACAGAAATATACGCCTTCATCATAACCCTGAAAATGGCTTACAATGTAAGCCAAAACTGAAGATTATTTAAAAAATACACATTTTTTATTAATTCACATTAATTTTCAATTTGTAATGGCTTATTATTTGCTAATTTTTAAATAGCAGTATATGTTCCCCAAACATATTTTTAGACTGTTCTAAAAAGACTAAATATGAAATATTAATTCTTCTCAGCACACTGAAAAACTTTCAAGTTGCGAGAGTTGATAAGTGAATTTTATCATTTGATATGTTCAGGTAAATTATATTTAAAAATTGTACATTTTTTACCTATACTTCTATTTCTAATTAACTCACTAGATTAGTAAAAATGGTTCTAAACCTCTTTTTACCTAAACAACTAACTCAATCAGGGAATGAAAAATGTTTGAGTTTCTGAGCAACTCGTTAAAATTTTTCATTTTTTTAATTAGAAGCTTATTCAAGAAACTACAAAGTTTCAAACATTTAAGTACCCAGTAAAAATATAGTATTTCAGTACAGTCCTCATTAAATCATCTTAAAATTAAATAAAATGCAAATTATATTCGACATAGTTTTAGTTTTTTCCAATGAAAAAAAAAAAAAATTGAATTCCACTACCCTCTACTTTTGAGCTAAATTTTACATTAATACATTGTAAAGATAACAAGACCATTAATCATCATTGTATTAACAATGAAGCAAGATGAGATATTTGCAAATGGTGGACATGAATTTCTTTATTTTTTATTGATTCATAATCTGTGTCTTGAAACAGAAAAGTGTGAAGTGAGGTTACAGAATTTTTTTTTTTTTTTTGTGAGTGTATTTAGTACATATTATAAATAACTAACCACAGTTATAAAAGGGGCAATCACGAAAACATTTAATTAGTGACATAATGCTTGCAAAGCTTATTTTTGATAAATTGACCCATTATTTGAGGTAAACAACAAAAATTTAGTAAACGTTTTATTTTTTAAATGGTGGATGCTAAAGTGCAAATAAACAAAATTTTATCTTCCCTTATGTAGAATAATTATACAAAATCGTAATAACTCGAATACATTACATTAATAATTAATAAATTAAAACATTAATTTAATTTTTTTTAAATCTCTTGTTTGCAAGACTAGCTAAAACTGAGAAATTGAAAATCACAGAAATATGTCAAAAATATTCAGGAAATTTTAATATTTCCCATTATTAAAGAGCGAAAATGAAAAGCTAAATCAAATATAGTTACCTAGATACATTTTTTTTACTCGAATTTTTCTTTCGTATTATAATTCTAAAATCAATCTTTTAAAAATTAAAAGAGTTTCACTGCTTTTTTTTGGTTCTTAAGCCGAATTTAACCATAAAATTTCAAGGCAGGCTAAAAAATTACTAAAGTGACTATTAAAAAATTGAATTAGATAGCAATTTCTAGTAAATTGTTATTTATTTTATTACAATAACAAATTAAAATTATAAATTGAAGCATTTAATATTTAGATAAATATTATTCCATAAAAAAATGAAAAAGTAATAATATATTCTTCTATACAGTCTGATGGTCCTATGGTCAGGTGTGAGTCTAATTCAAGAGTTTAGTAATAGAAGCCTTAATCTATCAATTCTTCTCTATTGAAACAATAATTTTTTTTACTATAGAAGTAATTTGAATGATTAAAAATCTTCCTTCTTCTGCTGAACATTTTCATTTAATGTTATTAATTCTATTTAAAAAAAAAAAAGTTCAACACGAAGGAAGGCAGTGTCCTGTGTTTTTAATCTGAGATATTCTGTTATAGCATTCTGTAAACATTCTGAAGGTACACTTGATTAGTGAAATGTATGCAATACATATGTTTAAATTAAAAATTCACAAGTATTGAGCTTAGTTTCAAAAAGTAAGTTGTTAAGTTGTTAAACCAATTTATGTTATTGTTTTAACTTTAACTTAAAAATAATATTCATCAGGGATTTCTTTTTTGCTAGAGAATTTAAGATAATCACCTAAGAGCCCTATTCTGCACAACATATACCATAAGGTAGTATGAGTCATTTTTAAAATGAAAAACTTTACCCCCATAAAAAAAAAAAAACTATAAATAGTTATTAATTAAATTCATTAAAAATGAAGATGTTCAGACCCGAGTGATGTCAGTGCTCATGTATGAATGTAGTTTATGTAATTACATTGTATATGTATTCTTGTATTCTNCTCATTAAAAAAATATATTTATATTACATTTTTCAGTATTGTAAAAGATTAAAAGTCAGGATTTGATTTTCAAGAAGCCCTTCCCAAATTATCTTTAGTTGATTTCATCACTTGTATTTTTGTCATGAACCATGACAAATGGTGATTCAGCTTCAAGGCCAGGTAGAGTTGATGATGGAGAGTTTCATTATTCTAGCGCTTATGAGGTAGAATGGACCTATAGGAAATAACACATGTTTTTAAGGGACTCTCCAAACTTACCAGTCAAGTAACTTAAATGTATAACATAGCTTCATATAACATCACAGAAACTGTTTTTGCATAAGATAAAGTCACGCGATTAGAAAGTTAATGTTCAGGACTGATTTATCTTCTGAACAATGAATCACAAACGGATGAACCATGCTTTATCATTAAAGGCAGCTTTTTCACCTTGTAGAACCATGATATATGAAAATGAATCTATTGTTACAGCTAATAAATCCATGTTAACCTTTGGGTAAAAATTAGTTAGTAGTTAGGCAAGTAGAATATAAACAGAAAGTGAAAGGCCGAATTCCTGAAAAACCTCACTTATTCATAGATCTATTAAATCAGAAACTGAAGTAAGAGTTTACTAAAATCTACTTTAAAAAATAGGAGCAGTATACTTTAGCAGACTTCCCTACTAAGGTATAAATAAAGGTTATAGAACCCATGTTTCTGTAGTAGAAACATGGGATCTATAAGATTGTAATAGATAAGAGTAATGAGTAATTTAATCTTACAAACCTGGAGAAAGCAAGTCAATCATATGCATAGTAGAATTATATAACTGGGAGTGAGGATTAACCTAAATCTACAAAGCAGGTCAGAGAGGAGCTGCATAATCTAAGCATATTTTCCGTGTTTTATTTAAGATGGATGTAAATAAGAGTAAATGAGGAAATTTAATTTAAAAGCTGAATAACAATGAGGCTTTAAGATATGAGCATAAAACATTTATCTCTAGACTGGCCAGGAAGTTAATCATTATTAGTCATACATTTCTTCCTTACTAAGCGCTTTTCATAAAAATGTTATACAGCATTAACATTAGGGAATTATGTTTTGCATCTATTATGTTCTATAAACATTTCCACAACTCAAATAACAATGAAGATATTTTGATTGTAATGTTACTGAATATATATTATAAAATAGCATTTTACACCTATTTTGTTCTATAAATTTTTTTTTATGCATTAATAATAAAAATATATTAAGATTTGAAATTTCAGTCTCCCTCTTCCACTCCACCAATTAAAGCCATTAACAAAGTCATCTATGCATTACTGCATAAATGATCACACTGTATAACAAAAAAGACCATGATTTTAAAAGCATGAACAGGCTAATTGACGTGGTTTACCTTTAATCTCATATGATCAAAAATAGCTTTCGAGCTTTAAATTTTTAGTATACAATTAATGAAAAGAATGGACTTACCTGAGACTCAAATTTTTAATGAAAAGAATGAAATGAATCAATAGAGTGTTGATAACAGCATATTTATATATACTCTCAAAAGTTTTTCTCTTGCACCTAAACTGGGGGATGGTGGGATCATGGATCCCAAAAGCCCTAATCTGTCCAATAAGAGAATTTTAAGTGAAGTATGGACATGCCCGATTTCATACAACACTTTTTAATTACAATATTTCTATCATTAGTTTTAGCCATTTACTTTAGAAAGTGAAGTACAAGAATATAACTGTGACTGAATACATACCATAAAAATGATTAATCATATAAAAACTGTGGAAATTAGCAGTTTAGTACTGGCGTTTAGCTGACGCCTGAAATTAGGTTAGATATTCATCAAATGTAATTTTATAAATCTTGGTGTATGATATTAAAGTAATTGTTCTTAATATTTAATACTTTTCTAATCAATAAAATATGTTGTTAAGAGTTCAGGGAAGTCTGAAGCTAGAGTTTCTTTTAAGTTCTTGTTATTGCTCAAATATATGTTACATAAGCTACAAAATTGATTAAAAAGGAGTGGGTGTTTAACTGAAACCCAAAATTTCAATGGAGATATTTTAACTGTATAGGAATCATAATTATTATTTAAATTCAACAAATCTAAATTCATAATATTAAAATATACAGCCAAAATGTACAATCTAATTCAGAAAAATATTGAGTGCGGTTTACCTGTAATTCAAAATTTAATACTTAGAAATAACTTTTTTTTTTTTTTTTAAGTTTTTCAAAAATTTGTAAAGTTTACATAGTTCCTGTATAATGAAATTTTTATTTGTAAAGTTTTTTTCCTAATTTATTTATATAAAAAAAAAGAAGTTATTTATTAAACAATCAAATTACAGGTCACCCAACAGTCATCATACACAATTTAAATGATTTTGAAGAAATCATAAGTGAAATCCCCAATTTAATACATTTGACAAAAACTTCATATTTTGATGAGTGAAAACCTACAGACAGCATCCTGCCGAAACAATTTTAAGGCAAATTTTAGAATACCGATTTGAGGAATTACAAACTTTTTTTCAAATACAATTTAGCCCCTTTTTAAGTTATTTAAGATAATATTTCAGCTACAAAAGCATTATTCCCATTATGAATAATGAAATGTTCATACTCTTCTGATTTCAAAAATATTAAAAATGAACTAGATTTTTTATAACTAATTACAATTAAGTTCATTTTTACAATCATACTTTATCTAGATAAGTATAAAGGTTTGTTTTCTTTTTTTTTAGGAAAATAATTTATTTCTGAAAACCTTAGAATAAGTTTTAAAATCCTTTGATACCAATAAAACTTTAATATATCATATCTTGTTGTTTAGATAATCTTTCAGCTACAAGAGCATTATTCCCATTATGAATAATGAAATTTTCATACTCTTCTGATTTCAAAAATATTCTTTGATACTAAAAACACTTTAATGCATCATATCTTTACTTATTTTATATTTCAGAATAATAAGAGTTGTTTTTTTTTAATGGAATGATATAGTTGCTAGTAGAAAAACAAGAACTTAAGTTAGCCACTTTTTGGCAGTAGTTCCATATGGCTTTTCACTTATTATATTCATTTATTTTAGAAAATTTGATAACTTTTAAGTTTTTTTCAAAAAATTTCTATTACATTCTATCTAACTCTTGATTACATTTATCTTTCTACAAATATTATTTAAAAAACAGCTATTTGATTTAAAAATATAGTGGTCCTTAAACTTACAGAACTATTTACAAAATGACAAAACTAAATAACTATAAAATAGGACTTTTAAAATAACATATAAAATAAATATTTACAAGTCATAGCAGAGGGATATCACTTCGAACAGAGGAATGACTTCCAGTCAGGAGAGTAGGAATGGACAGTAGCAGGGGAGGGATAGCCTTAAACAGCTAGTAAAGAAACAAACAATAAGAAATAATTTACTAAAATGCTGTAAGCATAACATTATGATGAACTTTTTTTTAAATTTGAGATCAATTTTTTCTTCTTTAAGCAACACATGCAGAACTAATTTTAGAGTTTCTTTATGGAGATTAACAAAAAAACAAACATATTTTGTTCACTCTTTATCAAATCCCAAAACCCATTTAAAAAACAGTTATTTTAAATTACTATAATTATTATATTCCCAGAATAAATATAGTTTGGTAACATCATCATGACCTAGTTCTAAAAGTTTCCTTCTTTTTTTTTTATTATCCCAAGTGATCTGCCATTTCTTCCCGAAAATTATTTTTAAAATTCCCTGGATTCTTTAAATACCTCTCTTTTTTTTTTATAAACCTCCCATTATGTTACTTGGGGTTTTGGAAAGAAGGACTATCTACAGGAGCCCACCCAATTATAAACACTCATGGAACTTAGCAAACATTTATTTCTTGATAAAAAGTTGTCCAGACTCAAACATGCAGCCACAGACTGGATCCGCTAAGCTAAGCTGTATGCCAGGGCACTAACTGTTTAAAGTCTATTTACTTAAAATAAAATAGTCAATTCACAATTATTATAAAAATTTTGAAAATTACTTTTCTGTTTATTCCTTATTCCTGAAAAAAAAAATGTTTTTCATGAAAAAATATAGTATTTTGTATACAAAAAGAAATAGAGGATTTAGATAAATACTTTAAATTATGTTTTTTAAAAAATGATTTTAGTTTTGGTACTTAATCCCACGTTAAATTTTTAAAGTCCTGGCTGAGGTAGTAAGATTTTTTCTCTGGCTTCCTTATATATCTTGTATAACTTTAAATTATGTTTTTACCATGTCGACAATTGATCCACCCAGCTAATATTAATAAGATTAAATACAAAATAGGCAGTTTGGCTATATTTCAACTAATAATAATTATAAATTAATTGACAAATGTGGTATATTTTTGCAATTAATACATATTTTAGACAACATTTGATGAATCTTAAAGGCAATTTAAGTTAACAAATTGACAAAGAAAATAATATACATTTACATTCTTAAGATTCATAATAGAAACAGGAAAATATTTATTGATGACAGGTAAGTAGTAAAGAAATCACAGAATAGAAAATCAGGAAGAGAAGAAAACCAAGCTCAATACCACTTTAAAACAAATAAAAATACTAACTGATTTCCGGCTTCCGATTTTTTGTTTGAATTAAAATTTTTTTTGTAAGACATATTGAGAAAAATATGTTATAATAACAGTATAATAAGTATGAACACAAGGCATAACAACCGTAATGTCAATTTGTCAATAATTTGTGCAAGTAGACAGGAGAAAATATCGATTTTTAATTCAAAGAGATACTTATAACTAGGAGAATCCGCATTCTTCCCTTTATGGAAAGGGAGCAAAAAATGTTTAGTTTCATTAAAATTTAGAAAGGTTGCAACTTTTAAAATAAAGAAATGGTTATGTTACATGCTAAACATATAATTCTGTCCAACAATCATCTGATCCTCAATAGTTTTTAGTATTATATCTATAATGTCATTAAGTTATTTATTTTGTATAATTGCAAATATAATGTTTACTCTTCTTCTCCCAGGATTCATTTTTTTCAAACTTTATCTACACCTAAATTATTATCTATTAAAAGTAATTTTATGGTCATATAACTCGTAAAAATGAGATGTTTCAATGAAGATAGACATGTATATGAAAAACGCATCGATTTGGAGCGATCTCATTGATTTAATCTCCAACTCTTTTTAATACTTTAATGGCCTTTTTAATCAAATTAAGAAGAGGGAGGCTATCTAAAAAAAATGTTTGTGTATGGGGATCACCCAGTTACAATATAAATACGTTTTATAAAAATAATAATGTAAAATTGATCATTAAGGATAAACCTTAATGTACCTGGCGAAAACTGTTCATTTAGTGATATCAATGTGACGTAACTTAGCATTTCACAACTTTTTGTGTGTGTGTGTGATCTGCCGTTCCTGCCTGCAAATATTTACGGTGAGGATCGGGGGTCTGTCCCCGAATTCTTTTAAGAAAACTTCGTGAAATATCAAAATGCGGGGCTTAATTATGTTATAGTGACGTATAATAGAAAAAGGTAGGTTATGAGCACCGGAATAACTAAGATTTTCCCGCCCATTAATACAACAGACTAAAAATATATACATGAAGGAAAGATTAAAATAAAATTAAGGTAGTTATCATATTTTAAATATTCATAGCACTGAGAGAAATAAATGACTATCCAGCGCCATGGATGTTCCGAATAGGATTTCTAAATGTAAATAGCTCGTCTCTTCATGTTCTTCAGTGGTTGAACAGAGTGTTGAAGAAAATAAAGAAAAAAGCAAGCAGATGGATATTAGCATATGATCAATTAATCAATCATACATATTTATTTATAAGGAAACTCCCTTTAAAAATTGATTTGGCCAAAGAGATACCAGTGATGGTGTTAGTAAAGAAGAGTGAATATAAGAGTGAACGATGCAGAACTCATTATCCATTTCGTGACGTCAATGTGAGGCAACCCAAGTTTTTCCAGGGTTTTCTATGAGATTTTTCCCCCTGAGGTGCTGGGGGCTTCACTTGGGGAATAAAACTCTAAGGAACGATAGTCCCAGTTCCTTCCTACCAAATCTCTGCACGATACCGTAGTTTTACGGTCCTCGCCAGTACTCCATCTAGATGACCTCTCTCCAGACGCCTTACTCTAGGCGACTCTCACTCTTAACTCCAGACTTCGTAAAAAAAAAACACTCTTAACTCCAGACTTCGTTCTGGAGATTGGCCTCGTAGGACCTGAACTTCTACTAACAGTCGCCATGAGCTTTTACCAGCGTCTGTCATGAAGGTTCAAACTGAGGGGACATACTTTGATAGTGGAAGTCATTAAAGACGAACAAAAATAGGAGCAACTAAGAAAAATTGGTCTGTAAAATACAAGGAGGAGACAAGTAAGCTAGTAAAGTGTGCTTTAGACCAGGTGCTGATTTATTTATTTATTCTAATTCAGATTAAATAATTATTTTCTTTAAAATGTTTATTAATAAATTATTAATAATANTAGCAGCCTCGAGAAACGAAGTGAGCTAGTAACTTCTTAACTTTCCTCCAATTTTTTTTTTTTTTTTTTAGTACTTCCAGAAGGGTAAGCTATTGCGTCCAAGAAGTGAGTGCTAACTCGCTTATGAATTTCTCGGAGGAGCAGCGTAATCTTAGCAGATTTCCCAGGGATATGGCTATGAAAACAAACTAATCACTAATTTTGTATTACTAACCAAAGAGATGAATGAAGAAGGAACTAAAGCTCGCGAAGGCTTTTACTACCCCATCAAGCTAGGCCAAGTGCGCGAAGAGGGAGGCTCAACTTATCATTTCCATTTCTAAATATATAACACCATGTTATACACACACACACATATATATAAATAAATAAATATATATATATAAATATATATATATATGTGTGTGTGTGTGTGTGTGTGTGTGTGTGTGTGTGTGTGTGTGTGTGTATGTATATAGTAACGCTGATAATTCGGCGAAGAAGAAGGACAATGTCCGAAAGCGCTCGTCAACGGAGGATGCTTTGCAGAAACCAATGAAGACGGATAATAGAAGGTATGATAGTTCTAAGTTTAAATAGTGAATTTGGTTTATTTTTAACTATTTTAAAAATTGTGAAAGCTAGAGCACTTTTAGATAAATATGTATATTTTTAGCACTTTCATTGATGGGTGGTAAAAGATCCGGTGAGACTTTTCAAGAGTGCGTCACGGTACTAAAGTGAATAATTTGATTTTCTCTCAGGAAATTGGCTAAGAGTTATCGAACATAAGTATCTTTTAATACTTCCACAACATACGTATTTATCATATCTTTTGAGAGCACATTGCAAGCTGCACGCTCTGCAGGATGTAATTCATAAATAAAGTGTTTAAAAAAAAAATACTTTCACAAAAATAGCATAATAATGAAAATACATAAGAATAAATAAAAAAAGGTTACGCATCAACAAATACAAATATAATAACAAATAATCTAAAGGGTTATTATTATTTCTACCACCAATGAATATAGAACTCTCATACCTTATATTCTCCGTCTTCATTGGTTTCTGTATACCATCTCCCATTGGCGAGCGCTTTCGGACAATGTCCATCTTCTGGCCGAATACATACGTTCACTGTCACGGTCCGTATCCGTATTCAACAGTCCGTAGTTGAATACGGACCGTGACAGTGAACGTATGTATTCGGCCAGAAGATGGACAATGTCCGAAAGCGCTCGCCAACGGGAGATGGTTTACAGAAACCAATGAAGACG
>KZ807649.1:207113-229637 GCA_000696205.2 Oncopeltus fasciatus | reverse complement strand
AAAAAAAAAAAAAAAAAAAAAAAAAAAAAAAAAAAAAAAAAAAAAAAAAAAAAAAAACTGTGCACGGTTAGTATTGAACCTGGGACCTTTGGCACACAAGTCCAATACCTTAACCACAGTAAATCTTTACTTGTAGAATCTGAATTAAATTTAAGGCATAGCTAAATATTTATTTAGAATAAAACAAATTGTTCTATACTTAAATTTATGTAAAATTTTACTTTATGTAAAATATATATACATATATAAATTGGATCCTGATTCTCTTGCAGAGAATCAGTTAAAAAGACTGAAAAACTACTGATCCTGGTTAATGTATAATTTGAGTCATAATTGACACTTAGCACCAGAGGACTACCTAAATCGACACTTGCTTCCCTCATCCTTAGGCCACAAAGAGGGGGCATGAGGAAGGTCCTCCCAATCCTCTGCAAGCTAATGGCGTCTAATGGAGACCCAGCAAGAGAAAGATCTCCGTAGAAGACCAATAGTATATCTATTCCTGAGTTCTTAGCAGGGGAGGGGCCTTCGAGGTGGGCGGGGTCTGGCCACTAGAGGCGCTGGCGTCGTGCTCCCACCCCTCCCGCCAGGACCTCCCTCCACCTCAGTCTGTCTGATGGACTTCACCTCGCAGGTCAGGAGCTACAGCAGAAGGACTCTACTCGAGGAACCGGTCCCCATCAGCTACACCACCTACAGAACGATCTCTTACCCCGACTTGGGCTTGTCATGGCTGTCCAGCATAATTTATCTTTCCGACTCTGAGGGTGAGTACGAACTAGAGGAAGATCAGTTTCCTGCGAACAACTATGACGCCCGCTATGTGCCGAAGAACCTTTTAGGCCAATCCTACAGGCCCTATGACTTGAGGAAGAAACCTGCAAGTGAGAAGGGCAAGCGAAGGGCCCACCTTGAATGCCGTCATGAAAGGGCAAAGGTAGAACCCCCAAAGTCGAGATCGCGGATCGCAAAGTGTACTACTCGGGACGAGCCATTTAATCTGAGACCCCGCCCTCCGAACAGAAAATTAAGAAGCTCATCCACACCCATTCAGAAATTTCGGCTCGATGCAGAACTTCCTGCGAGCAGCAGATTGTCAGTGCAGTCCAGGAAGAGGAGTCCCTCGCCGGGACTCTTACAGGCGAGCGTACGAAATGTACGACAGCGACAGAGCTCCCCTCCCGAGCTGCCCAGTGAGTGGAGTCATACGCCACTTCAGCTCCAGTGTGACGGACACGACGTACTCTCCCGTACTCCAGTCACAGACGGTAAGCGGAGTATCATTCCTTTACAAGTCCATTCTTCCGGAAGTGATTTACGAGACGACCACTCAATTCCATCCAATGAGTGGATACCCGAACCTGAATCCTTCCGAGCAAGCGGACGCGATCCACGACTACCCGAGAGCTCCAGAACCTCAAACTTACCCGGAAAGTATATTCCAGCCGCCGAACTCATCCAGAAGATCGGCCGCGATCCACGTCTTCGTTCAAGCACTCGAACCTCAACAGCACCCAGGAAATGGAGCCCCACGCCAGAACCCATCCAAAAACTCGGCCGCTACCCTCAAACTTCAACCTCAACACGGAAATCGAGTCCCACGCCCCAGAAATTCAACCGAGATCAGCGACAACGCGCGGCCTCCAGAACTCCAGGAGAGCCCAAGAAATGGAGCACCACGCCCGAACCCTTCCGTACATACGGCCGCGATCCGAGATTACGTTCGAGCTGCCGAACTTCAACCCCGAAATGGAGTCCCTCGTCCGAATCCATTCAAAATTCCAACCGTGAACCAGAAAAACGCGGGACCCCCCAAATTCCGGCCAGACGCGGTTTACGGCATCGAACCAGAACTTCAGCCTCGAAGCAGAGTCCAGCGCCCGAACCCGCCCAGAAATCCAACCGGGACCCACGACTCCGCACGTACTCCCGGAGTGCAGCGTCTGAGCCCCAGCAAAAACACGGCCGCGATCCAAGTCTACGTCCGAGCTGCCGAACTCCAGCCCCGCCCAGGAAGTGGAGCCCCGCGTCCGAAGCCGGTCGTAGAAGGAAGAGAGGCCGACACACAGCCCCAAGCGCGGCCGTACCAGAGGAACCATCAGGCCCACCAAGGAAGAAAAGGAAGACAAAGAAGAAGGAGACTAAACTGCACCAGCCATCCAGGAACTATGCAGCATCTCAATTCTACTCCTTCAGATGGTGCCCATTGAGACCTCTTAACAAGTAAGCATTGCTAAATATGTATTACTGCTAAATTATTTATTTTTTACGATTTTATTATATGTATAGTTGTTTTAATCTGCATTTTAAAGCGCTACTATAAATAAAGTAGTTTATTATACTAGTTTACATAATTTATTAGTATTATTAATCCACAATTAATTTTATTAAAACCAAAAAGTAATAGTTACCATATATATAAAAAACATTTAATTCTGATAGTCATTATGGTTTTATAACGGTATTTAACAGAAATATATATAATTAACTAAAAATATTATAATTTAATATTACCAAAAATAATGAAGCAGCTGCCACATTGTATGCTATTTTTGAAATTTATCACTCAAAATAATCCATATCATATGTATTTAAGCACAACAATATCAGTAGCAGAACAAATTTCCACTCATAATTTATTTGTTGAAAATATATTCTCACATTTTATGAGAAATAAGTGAAATATTGTTTTCAACTTGTCTTTAGATGTATTTATATTAATGTATTTCTTTAAGAATTGTTGATACATTTTTTTTAGCTTTTGATCTTTGAAGATGTCTAAAGAAATAAAATTTGAAAAAAGCACAGTTTATACATATTTAGTTATTATTAGATTTTATCTAAGAAATTAAAATCCATTAGATTAAAATCTAATGCTCTTGACGCCTGTCATATTACTCATCTGGCAGGATGCTTTAAGTTTTATTTATTTATTTATTAGATAAAAAAAAAGTTTTGCCTATTAATTTGTGACACGGACAATTCTTTGAAAATCAGTGTCTGCATTTTTTATTTCATTTGATGAATTATAATAAATCTTCAGTTCGAGCGTAACTCCTAGTTGGTCCAATAATTTGTAAATTTCAATAAGTAATATTATAAAACAATTACTTATATTTTGTATTCCGTTTTTTATAACTAAAATATAAATAAATTGGTTTCCGATCCGAATAGATACTGAGGTTTTATTCAGTCTAAGTTTAACTGAGGATTTAAAAGGTAATATTATTGTGAATGTTTTTTTCTCTCATGTCGGTACCAAGACCAAAATTTTTGGAAATCCATCAACTTTCACTCATGGTACATTGAAGAATCTAAAAAGAATTGGGCCGCTCAAAATTGTATATACTTGTTTTACTGTGCAAATTCCAGGAATGTAACTTTTTACTTTTAATAGATAGAATTGTAAATGGTGATTTTATTTGCCGCTGGAATCAGGAAAGAAGCATAGGATAGGAATATTATAAAAAACTTATTGATTAATTTATTTATACTAATAAAAATATTCATTAATAATGAAACATAATATAAACATAATAATTAATAATTGTAAACATAAAAGGTCTAAAATTTAGTTTTCTAATGACTTTAGAAACTCGCGAATTTCAGTGGACCTTCACCAATCCTACATTGGAGATGGTAAAATTTTTGTATATTTACATGGTAAATTGTTGTATATATATATATATCTTGANTTAATTATATATATATATATATCTGTGCGTGTGTGCTTGACTGTATTCTCTTTAGCGTCTACAATTTTTAATAAAACCAAATTTGGAATGCTTCTTTTTGTAAATCGTTGAATGAATTGTTTAATGGCTGAAATCAGAGACCAAGGTATGAAACACACACACACACACACACACACACACACACACACACACACACACACACACACACACACACACACACACACACACACACACGCACATACGCACACACACACATGCACCTCCCCAGGTTGCCTTAGCTTGTTGATCCTGGCATGCATTTCTGCAACCAACTAATTAAGTTAGTGAGACTTTTTTTTAAAGTTAATACAATTTTTTCAAAAATTTACAAATCTCGTATTTTTGTATTACCAGCAAAAGCGCAAAAGAAAGTTTTTGGCGCCTTAGTATGAAGTATGCTGTGCTCTACATAATATTTCAGCCAGGCTTTTACTGGAAATTTCGGTGAAATGCCTTTGTTAACATGATATAAAATAATGGTAATGTAAACGGAATTAGTAGAAAAAAATAATTTTTTATTGTGTAAATTTTTTATATATGTCGGGAAGGAGTTGTCGGAGATTTAGTCATGAAATTTAAATAAATAAAAACCGATTTTTAAACAAAAAAATTATTTCTTAAAAAAACAAAAAAAAAAAAAAGTTTGAACCGAAATTGGTGGCCTTCTTCAGGGCTGAGTAAGAAAATAAACATACGAACAAAGTAAAAAACAAGGTCTGACTAAAAAATATACAAATATAAAATGCAAATGAATGAATAAAATAGTAAGAGTGTGTGTAATCAACAATACAAATATATGAGTAATTATACTAAATACTGGACATATATGAGAAAAAGGAACGTACACATTGTAAACAATTTGAAAATTTCACATTTCAATGGGGGTAATGGTGGGAGACTACAAATTAAATCTGAGCTTAAGGATAACTAAATCATGACGTCACAATTATTGTTGGTCAATCCTTCCTTGAAATTTTCTATTTATATATCATATGAACTTACGTATAATGTAATTTAAACTGCTTTAACGGAAGGTATTTTATTTTTTTCTTTGAATTAAAAAATATTAAATCGTAATTAAAATATCTAGTTTAGATTATTGTTAATTGTCAGTCAAATAGAGATAGAGATAATTTGATAAATCTAGCAAATTTATCAGTTTCTCAGTTGATGAACTGTTTATTTATTTATGTATTCATAGTCTAAACTGAATTTGTTTACTCCGACTTGATATTTCAGGCTATCCCTATTTCCCGTTTATCCCATTTCCCTCAATAACGAACTCTGTCCTTCTCTTGACATTTAAATTTAAGTTAAGTTAAATTAAAATTTATGTTTTTTTGCTGTTCAGTTTCAATATGTTCAACCCCTAAAATATATATATATNTTTCTAATATACTTTTCACGTTCATCCTTAAATTTTATCCCATCAATTAGTATTTGTTTTAATTACCTGCTGTTCTATTATTTAACTCTTCATAAGAAATCGTAATTTTGTTAAAAGCTCTAAAAATGGATATGTGATAGATTTTTTTTAAAAAACAGCTCAATATAGTTTATTTTCTATATAATATGTTTGGACATACTTTACATAATTGAAAGGTTCAATGTTTCATTATTGAATACCTCATAATTTATCAGGGTAAAAGCAAAGTGAAGTGAAGATTTTCTTTAAATTTGTGTATACTGAGTGTTGTGTGACGTCACGTTTTAGAAAAGCTGACAGACTCGCTACAAAAGAAGGTTATTTCTCTAAGTCCCTCTTCATACGAAGACTGGCGTATAAAGGAAAGTAAAGCCCTGTTTGAATCCCGCAAGAAATTCGAGGGAGTGAGAGTTCATGTACTTCCAGAGACATACGGAATTCTACAGAAGATGACACGCGTCTTTTCCTCCCCAAAATGGCACAAGTTCTAAATTACTTTTGGCTTACATCTGATAATTCCCTCAGTCAGATTTGCTCAGTAAATTTCGAGTCCTGTTAAAGGTTTATATAAAAATATATGTCATATTATGTGTATTTGAGAGTGGTGACACTGGTCACCTCCTCTCCTCATGTGACTTTTATTAATGTCATTTATTTTCTATTATACATTGTTATCAAATTACAAAATGCTTTTATTTATTTTTAACAGAATATAATATATAAATAAAGGTTATATATAGTATTATGTATAAAACCTAAGTATATTTAAGTACTTTCCTGAGTAAAAATTTACTATGGGCAGTTAAGTTAGAAGTGTTTTATGATTTCAATTATATTCTGAAATCGTAATGAATTAAATGTTAAAACAATGCAGGACATAGAAAAAAAAACCAAGAGAAAATATGCCAGAGCAATAAAATATGTTTTAGTTCTGAAATGATTGTTAAAGTTAAAAAATACAACTATTAAATTGACCAAAACCTCACTATGTATTACACACACGCACACTTACCTATACACATAATTAAGAAGCCATTCTATAGAAGGCATTATTCAGAAATTGCGGTATGAATGTGAATAACTTGCACTCCTATTGGGAACTCAGCTAAAACACATGTGTGGCTAGTGCAGTACAAATGACACAGAAACACGGCAAAGGTTAGAAGTTAGCTTCAGTTAGCTGAAAAGTATTCAGCACTAGCGAAGCCAGATTTGTCATGACGACTACAACCTACAGACTGAGGTTTGCGGTAGCTGGCTTCTTCGCCCTCGATCGCTCTTCCTGACCGAGAGACCTAACATAGATCGGTACTCTTAAATGCCTAAATAAAACGTTCTATTTCAAGTTGAAACACCTTAAAAAACTTCCATTTTTTATCTTTTCCAATTTGAAATTGTTATAATTATCACATTTCTTTTAAAATGATCAATTAGCTTTCTCTCTTCTTCTAGAATTGTAGTAAGGAACATATTTGAATGAATTTTGTTTGATTGAACATCACAGAATCTATAAAAAAATAGTGGTTATAGTTCATATGGCGACAAGTTCAGAATAGAATATTTTCATTAAAAAACTCATTGCCTCATTAGATTGATACAGTAGGGGGAAAATTGGACTTTTAGTGGTCAAATGGACATTTAAGTCAAATATGTCAAAAATCAGACATAGCAAAAGATTGCTTACGATTAGCGAATTATCACCTTCACTGTACACAATGCTCCTTTCAAAGCCTTTTAAAGATCTTAGAAACAAAGTCAAAAATATATTTATTCAACTTTTTACTATTGATTGAATAAATAGTGATAAATAAATGTGTGTGTATGTATATATATATATACGTGTGTGTGTGTGTGTGTGTGTTCTTAGCATTATTGAACAACTATATTATTTCTGGTAATTTATCTGGTGTTACTCTGACATTTTTAAACAATTAATGAGAGGGAATAAATAAAAAAAATCTATCTGTCCCAGTCAGGACTCGAACCTGGATTTCCTGCTTTTCGGGCCGGTATGCTATCCATTGCACTACCGGGACGAGCTAGATAACTTATTAAATTCCCAACAGAATAGCGAGAGCCTAACACACGAGAAAGACGAATACATCGTCTTAAACTCGAAGGACCTCACATAGTCAAGCTGTTTGTCGACTCTCGTCATTTACTTTATTTAATTTTTCTTTATAAGTATTTATTTGGTTGTGGTTTATTATCCTACGTAAATTTTAAACAATTAATGAGTGGGAATAGGATAAACCACAACTAAATATCTGACATTTTAATTTTAATTCTGACTATGTTTATTTACAGGCATTGCCAACGACGCTCTGAGCGATTGGGTAGAGGACCAAGGGAGTCTTTCCGCGAACAGAAACCATTTCAGAATCGCAGAGACAGCGTCTCCGTAGTGGAGGATGGGATATCCAACCCTGGTTCCATCCTCCAATACGTCCAGCTTCAGCCAAAAACCTTTCAGAGTGACTGCAAAAAGGGCGACGCTATGCCTCCAGAGGGATGCGCTGAACATGATCTTAAGTCTGAGACTGGGACAAGCCAAGTGCCATACAAGACGAAAATTAATGGATATCTCGGACCGCCTTTACTTAATGGTTTACCAACAGAAATGTATGCATCGTCCTGGAATTCGGGCTCGAGTGATGGTAATGTCAAGGATTACCGAAATATTGTAAACCAGGCAATAGAGACATGCAAGCAGGAAACTTTGAATTTCCAAAAAGGATTTGATTACCCAAAGGGACATTTAATTGAAGTACCTTCAAGTTTACAATCTCTTGAGTCTTCATCTTTGGAGAATTACTTTCTTGGCTTCAATGAGGATCTTGAACCTGTAGACTACCCAATTGGTCACAAATTGGATTTTAGGAAGGAAACGGTTTATGAAACAATATCAGACGATGAAGAATATGAGGTTCGCAGCCTCGATGACCACTCGAAAGGTTTTGATGAATTCTATTCGGGAAATATTTTGAAAGAGCCTTTTAGCCGGCGCTTCCAGAATCACAATGAAGCAGAAGATGCTCATGAAGTTCCAGAACAGTTCCATTTCCTGGAAGGCCCTTTTAGCAGGAGCCTCCAAACTCATACTGACGTACCAGATGGCCTACAAGAGCTTCATCTTAAAGAAGAGACTTTCAGGAGGGGCCCACAATGTCCCGATGGGTTCGTACACATTGAGGTTCAAGAAAGACTTCAAGGCTTCATGAACAATACTGCCATTGCTGATGATGAGGCTACAAGTGCACTAAATCTTGAGAAAAGGGATCGTTTCGAGGACGGCCAGAGTCACTGTGACACTGAAAATGCTAGCGAGGCTCCAGGTTCACTCCTGAACCGTATTGACGAAGCTGTAATCGAAGTTCCAAAACCGCTCCAGTTAAGAGAGGAGCTTCTAAGTCAGAATTACATTACAGAGAATACTTTTGGACAGGAATCGTTACATTTTGCAGAGGAACATTTTGATAAAAATTACCAGAATGGTAGGAGTAGTGATGGCCAAAAATCTTTGGGTTCTCCAGAAAGACCTTTTGAAGGAGTTTACCAAATTGAAGAGGGTATAAACAGTAAAAAACCTTTATATTTTTTAAAAGAATTTCCTGTACCGAAACATCAAATTGAAGAGAACAATAATGGCCAAAAATCATTAGATTCTAAAGAAGAGCCTTCTACACTAGATTACCAAATTGATGAGGCCATCATAGACCAAGAACCGTTAGATTTTCTAAAAAAAACGTTTGAATTGAATTATCGAAATAAAGAGAATTGCAATAGCCAAAAATCTTTAGATTCTATGAAAGGAACAAATCAAATAGATCATCACGTTAAAGAGAATATGACTGGTCAAAAGCCGTTAGTTTTTGAAAAAACACCTGAATTGAATCGTAAAATCGAAAATTATGGGAATTGCCTAAATTATTTGTATTCTGTTGAAGGACCTTCTCATATGGATTACCTAACTAAAGAGAATAATAATAATCAAGAACAGTTAGGCTTCGTAGAAGAACTTTCTGATCTGGATCATCAAAGGTACGAAAGAGTTCCTGAAGTTCAAGAAGGGTGTAAGGAGAAAACTTTTGTGCTTCAGTGTGATAATATTGAACGGACAAAGGCAGTTCCAGAATATAGACTTCTTAAAGAAGAATTTTCAAAGAGTTTCTTGAGGAGCCACTATGACGTCCGAATTTTTGACGATGTTCCTAGTGGGGTACTAGTAACAGATGGACCTTCTTGTACAGCCTTTCAGTGCCACGATTACTCTGGAGACACCCAGGAGATTTCAGAAAGACCGCACTGCAGCAATGAACCACTCATCCCAGGCTTCGTAGAAATTATCGAGATCAAAGAATCACAACCCTTCCAAGAAGAGCCTTCGAAGCAGGAGCCGCCAGTTGTCTTTGAGGTTAATAGAGAGATCCTCGAACCGATAAAAGCCAAGCAGAAAGAAGCTAAGGACCGGAGCAACGCGTCTTCCTCCGGTAGTAAGGTCAAGTCCAGGACTAAGGTATCGGCGAGCACCAGCCGGACACAGGAGAACACTGAGGATTCCTCAAATATGGCTCTCAAGTACTTTGTGGACGTGGGGAAAGAGAAAGGATTGCCCACTGAAATTCCGGAAGTACTCGACAAGAAAACATATCACAGGGCGAATATTTTGTACCAGAAATACCGGGAAGCGAAAGAGTCGCCATCTTTCATTCCATGTGTCCATCAGATCGACGAACAAGATATCCACGCCATTTATACGCGTCACGAGAAGAAAGATGCCATTGCATCTTTGGAACTACTCTTAAACAGGTAGTTTATTAAGTTAATATTTTTTTCATTAGCTTTCGATTGATCTTGAATCATTTAATATGCAACATTTTTTTTTATGTTAGCTCGAAATACTTTGCAGAACGTACGTATGTATGTGCATGCTGATGAGGATTGGATCTTATATGTTAATTGGGTGTCGACACTGGAGAACGTGTTGCCAGTTTTTATAATTGGACAGGATAAACATCTGCTTTTGTTATAAGGCCAAGTAGCTTGTTTTGGAAAATTTGTGGGGGTATTGAAAGACAATTATTTCCTGTTTAGTATATCTTGGAGTGTGCGCATTTCTAGTACATAATGCCAGGTTTTGTGGAAGACTTTCTTAATGGGAATCTTTCATGGAAATGTTTTTTTTTTAACAGGATCAAAATAAAAAAAAATCATTTAATATCTACCTTAATATATGGCTCATTATATACTACAACAAATAACATGATGAAATGTGTATTCAACTGTTACTTAAAATACTTATCGTTAAATTGATATTTTATAAACCTAATTAAATAATAGTTCTCGCTCCATGGTCGATTATTTCAATTTATGAATTTTTTTCAGATTGGTGCGTTATCGCTTCATCTCGACAAGCGATAAGGATTCTTTCATTTCGGAATTAACAATAAGATTCTACTACCCTGGAATGTATTTAATCCTCAACCACTACAATGAATTATTGTACTTCGCAAATTCGTAAGTACTACCTGTACACTGATATGTCTATTTCTATTTCAATGTTATGGATTACATAAAGAAAATTATAAATTGAATTAAATAATGATAAACTTGTTAAGTAATGTTAAAGTTTTCAAAATTTGAGAAATATTTATAGGCTGGATCTATCAACGCTCTCGAAGTAATATATTTCAGTTTTTTCTCAATGAAATTCACACTGTCATTTTTAATTAAATTCATTCTTTAATTAAATTCGTTTGTTATCGCTTCAGTGGGAGTAATATTCAGTTCAGAGCAAGCAAAATAAGTTTGTATAAAAATACTAAGTGTTACTTAGTGAAATTCAGTGTAGGGGCTTAACTTGAACACTAAATTATAATTTAACAGCCTTTAGTGGTTTGTTATTTTTCTTAATGTCATTTTACTTGCGCTTTAACATGCATAAATAAATGCTGAGCTGTATTTCATGAATATCGGAGGAGTAATTTGAAAAGTTCATATACAAATGGAGAGTTTTAGACCGTAGAGATTATTCGTAGATTTTTTTGTTGGGGTTTTGTCAAGGTAGATCCCAAAAAATACAAATTAAAAAAATGTGTATTTTAGAATTACCCACCAAAGTTTCGGCTTACAATGTAATTCAATGTTATGGATCACATAAAAAACCTGTAAACGTTAGCAGATTTTTAATAAATACAAATTTTTTAAATTGTATTTTCGGGATCTACCTTGACCGAATCCCAACAAAGAAGACGTCTGTTCCTTAACTACAATGCTGAGAAATACGCCAGAGGTCAGCTGATATTCGAAAGTTAGTTTCAGATCTTAAACAATTAATGAGAGGTAATAGAATAAAAAAATCTATCTGTCCCAGCCAGGAATCGAACCTGGATCTCCTGCTATCCGGGCAGGTGTGTTAAGCCATTACACCACCATTAAATAAAGTAAATGACGAGAGTCGACAAATAGTTTGACAATGTCAGCTCCTTCGAGTTTAAGACGAAGTTCTCGTCTTTCTCATGGGTTAGGCTCTCGCTAGAGTAGAGGGAATTTAATGAGCTAGTCCTGGTGGTGTAATGGCTTAACACACCGGCCCGGATAGCAGGAGATCCAGGCTCGATTCCTGGCTGGGACAGATAGATTTTTTTATTCTCATTAATTGTTTAAAATTTACGTGGGATAAAAAACCACAACCTAATAAAATATTTATGTAAGTTTCAGATCCTTACTGCCTTGGTGAGCAAAATTTTTACCAACTTAAATTTAATAAAACCCGAAGATAGCCAAACAAAAAATTAATACAAATTTTAAAATAGCCTAATTATTTAAGTTTACTAGAGAAAATGTCGAAATATTGCTTTATTTTTTTTCATCATACTTATTAATTAACGTCCGTTAAGCAAAAAAATTTTTAATTTGATTTTATTGTAAGAAAATAACAAATAATCAATATTCCCCTCCCCACTTTCAGCCCTGAAGAAGCACATATGATGTGCGACAGCTCGGTCTGTCAGTCGGTACTGAATAGTAGAAAGTAGAATGGAACGTTTGTACTCGGTCAAGCCCGCTAGAAATACGTATTATGAAAATAGAGGCCTACATGAAGATAAAAATATTAAAGTTACACATGAGAAGAGAACTTGCCCAGTAATACCACTCTCAAATAAAAAATAAAAAACCTATGTTTCCAAGAGGTCCCAATGGACAATTATTAATTAAGATTCACAGGAGGTCCCTTCCACACACTTAATTTGCCTTGGAGGGGAGGGTTGTAGGGGTTACAGTTGTATGAAAGGGCTTGTGCAAATAGGTTTGGTCTGATATGGCAGTTAAGAAAAGCGGTAGGAAATGAGGTCTTGGACAGAAGGGATATTGAAGTAATTGCAAAGGAAAGATTTTAATATATAAAATAGGAAGCATTTGCGATTAAATTGCAGAATTTGAATTAAAAGGACTGCATCATTTTGTCATTCGCTTGGAGGCACCCCAGTTTTCTACACTGTTTGTACAGATTGGTTGCAGTTGTATTTTACAACTATTAATGCTTTATTTTTTTAAATAATTGTATTTAAACACATACACAGACATATAGAAAGATATATAACGAGTGACCATATTTTTAGCATTTCCTATAAATGAGCTTAAATAAATTTTTCTATAGTCAGTACATCATACAATATTTTCTTACAGGAAGTCAATTGTCTCTTCCACTAAAATAAATTTAGCACTACGATTAGAAACCAGCTAGTTAATTAGTTTATTCCGGTTGTACATATAATTAAATTTAAATTATTTCTTGTACGGATTTTCTATTTGAAACTTAGTTTCATAGCCAAAGGTTACTTTAGGAATGAAAAGTCTTAACTTTGAGGTAGAATAGTTCAACAACTAAGACTATAATTCACTAAATATTTTAGAAAATTTTACACAAACGTGACGATAAATCAGTACTTTTGATACATTTTAAATATTTATTACTAGTCAAATAATAAATCAAAACACCAAAATTTAAAATACTTTCTTATTCAATAAATAGTTAGATTTTAATATCGTTAGTAAGTTAATTTTAATATAATATTCCCAAGAAAGTAATCTGGTAATAATGAGCACTATGGCGTAGGAAATTAGGGAAAATGGCGCTTATTGATCCTGGAATAATGATGTCCTGAGCCTCTTGCGCTGTGGCATTGGTAAATTAGACTCGCCACTTAAGCTCTTCGGTAAGGACGAACCCATTGCTTTTTTTTTTGTTTGATGGCAAGGACTCCCTCCTGCTTCGAAAATATCCTCGAGAGAAGGCGAGGTTATACTTTCATTATAAGTTCTCCTCAAAGTGAAATATGAATTTCCATTGGAATCAATCAGAAGTAAAAATGTGCTTTTTGTCAAGGACTTGTATATGTCGCACGAAATACTGCCATCAATTGTGTACACTCTACAAAATTTCATTATTCTGCGAATATGGATTCTTCATGGATTTTAAACAAATTCCATTGAAAATATATTCTATTAAGAATTAAAATTAAGATGTGTTTATTTGTATGTTCGCTTCTCAAATAGAGATAATAAAATTGAAATTTTTAATTTTATACGTAGTGCGCTAGATGAGTTAATAAGTCATGGATATGAGAAAGGAGGTTAATAATGACCAAAATTAAAATGATAAATATATTTTTTGTTCCTTCTTAGCTACTTACTTTCTTCTATACTTTATAATTCAGTACATACAAAGGGTCAAATAAATATAAATTCACTGTTATTTCATTTAAAACTTAATTACGCTCCACTAGGTTCGCTTTTGATACTAGTGGCTGAAGGTATATTCTTAGTTAATACAATATGTAATGTTGAATATATGCATACTAATTATTAATAATAATAATTATAATAATTATTTTAAAAAAATTAAATTAAAATTAATCNTTCCTTAAATAAAATAAATATTTATAAATTCTTCTTCCTTAAGACCATGCCGAAAAGTTGTTTTTTGCCGAACTTTCGCACACTCTGTGATGGCTTCTTCAGGTCAGAGTGAAACAGAAGCGAAAGCTTGGGAAAAAAAAAAAAGATCTTTTAGACATGGTCAAGCCTGGAAGAATAATTTCTCTAAATCGTGGAAGCCTACGTGAACATCTAGAATCTATGTTACCTGTAGGTCCCGTGACGTCTTTGTTTGGGCCGGAAGGGAGGGTAGTAGGGATTACATTTGGAGGACAAGGACTGTGCAAATGGGTTTAAGTGTTTTGCCAGTTGACTGTGGAAAAGTTTGAAGTTATAGGAAATGAGTTCTTGGACACAATGTCAAGATGAAGGGTTGAGTTGGACATATAACAGAGACCTTCGGCGGTAGATAGATACTATTTCTTCAATTAAAAAAAATGGCGTTTGATGAACTGAAAGCAGTAAAAAATGTAATTGTATCAAAATTAAATTAAATACATTATGATTGTATATAAATTCCAGAAATTTCAGGAAAACAATTCAAATATACCCAAGCCCATTTATAAATATATAAAGTAAAATAAGCCGGATATACATTAAATAAACTGGTGAAATGTTCCTCAAAACCCAATAAAAGCTATTACCGTCCTCAGAAATTAGCCCAATCTTAGATGATGGGTGGGGCGAAGCGCTCAATCATCTATTATTTTTAAATTTCATTTTAATTGCTTGCCTTTTGTATAAAATATTGCTAGATATTGATATGGGCAATAATAATATACTCCAAATCAAATTAATATTAATTTATTGCAATAAATAATTATACCTACTCATAGGAAATATATACAAATAACAATCACAATTACTGATAATAGTTAAACTTAATTCATTGCTGACAGTGGACAGTTAGTTATTTTCTTCCTGAGGCTGTTTGCAATGACCTAGAGGATTCCTGTTGTGGTTATAGAGAACATCCAACCCTAATCGGGTAAATTCTTCATGAAATGAGAAACATCAGGTGGCCAGGATGGTGTGTTGACCACACACCTCCTCTAGTGTGTCTTCGGTTGATAATAAATACATCATTAACATGCTTTCCCCAATGGGCCCATGTGGCCTGTTGCGAGAATTTTTTTATTTATTTATAACAATTAAACTACTGCACTTTATCACTAAGAATATATAAATAGAAAAATTTAAATAACTTACAGCTAATTATTAAATATGTACCAACAAAAAGAAAGTGCTTATTTACAAAGAGGCCTCAGAACAACTTGCTAAAGTGTATGCACTTCTTAGTTTCTGTCACTTTTCACTTTTACCGGCACTGCAAAGGCTGCGACCAGCCCGACGCTCTGAGATACGCGATCTGACACGGAATGTGACACTGACTCCGAGGGATGCTGGCAGCCATTTTCAGTAAATAATTCTTTTTAGTTTCCTCCACCCCACACTTTATTCATCATTCACAGTTAATGAAATCATTACAGTCATAAAAAAACAAAAAACAAAAAAAAAAACATTAAATCACCAGTTCCCAATTAAATACTTATTGAGGGTTATGAAAGTATTTCACTCATTTTTAATGAGCTAATTTAGCTGAATTCTCGAAGATGAAATCATAATTGATAATGATTATGAACAACCTTTGATCCTTTTATTACAGGCCTATTATATTAATTAATATTTTGGCCAAAATATTTGCAGGTGTCCTACAGAAAAGACTTACCACAGAGTAGGTAATGGATCAAATTCGAGAAGAAGGGATGGGATTTGGAATTGGGTGTGGCGGCGTGGGTGAGGATTCTGTCTCTCAAAATAAATATATATCTCAGTGTTGAAAAAGGACGCGGCTACGTAATATTTATTGATCTGAAATGAGCGCTTGGCTCGGTATCCCATCTCTAAACTAACCACACAAACTGTGGTTACCTTACTTGCCAAAAAAGTAAGTAGCAAATACTAATGTTTGCAGAAAATAATGTGATTTTGGGTGTTCCTCAGGGGGAAAACTAGAACCAAATTTTTTAACCCTGTTTATTGCTGTCATTATTAATTACATATTGGAACGATCTACTGAAGGGATATATAATAATGATATAAAACATAAATTACAAATATTTTTTAATATACACTGACTACATATAGATTCTATTAATTGAAAAAGTCCAGTTATAACTAAGTATCTTACATTAATATATTGAATAAAACATCTGTTGTTCTTTCCTTCTACAGACGTAAAATAAAAAAATTATGAAATAAATAATAAAATTTAAAAATTGTACAATGAGTGCAACTTAATCGAATTTCTTATAACATATTCCCATTTAGAAGTCACATTTTCGGGACCATGAAAATTTTTAAGCACAACGTCATTAATTTCAGAGTAAGATTGCTCTCATAAAGTTTTAGTAAAAAAAATCTTTCTATGAGCACCTTTCATTCAACCGATTTCTGATATAATATAATATATTCCAAAAAGATATGCTTAAATGGACGCTATTATTTTAACAATGCCAAAGATGGTCTTTAAATATATTTTCTCAATCTTCGACTGCATATGATTTACAGACACCTACTACTAAGAAGTATAGGATTGAAATAATTTTGACAGATCTTCACTAATCCTACTATAATGAATATATAAATATATATNTTAATTTTATTTTTGTATCCTTATTATTAATTAATTAATAAATATATATGACTCTTATACACACACACACACACACAGACATACTTATACATTTACAAAGAGAACAAATAATGTTGGATTTATGCCTGTGGCTCAACTGCATTGCGTTCAAATGGCTAATTGTGTTTTGGATTTCAAAAGATCCTATTCACGTTGCAAAGAATCTCTGCCTAACTCAAGAGGAGTTTCAAATTTGATTTCAAATATGTGATGCCAAGTTCCAATTGAGTCTCAGAAATTCTCCCTTGAAATTGCATATCAAACACGTGAGTCCATTTCTACTCCCTTCCACATCGTTTAAATTCAACAGTTTTTCAATTAAAATTTTTCTCATCATTGACAGAATCGAAAAAGGTTTTTCATTTCAGTTCCTACTGAAATATCCATTTTTCGCTCAGTTTTACCTTTCATATACCATCATTCTTAAAATATTTTAAATATACAATATAATATTCAAGTGATCAGTTACTGAGTACAAAAAAGAATGAGAGCTCTCTATTCAGCCCTGAAGAAGCCATCACAGGATGTGCTAAAGCTCGGCAACCATCAAAAACTTTACACGGTCCAACCCGGAAAAAACTTTACATTTTTTTTTTTTTTTTATAAAATGTTTACGAAAAATGCTTTTTTAAGGAAAATATTTAAGTACGTAAATTTAAGTGTTTAATTACCTTCTTTCAAAAATGTAGCAACCAAATTTGTCATTTAACCTCTATATACAAACTTTCATAGTGTGAGAAATCGTTATTTTCTGGAACATAGCTCTAAAACACAATTCTCTACATATAATCTCTACAGGGAGAAACTCTCCCTTCGAACATCATTTTCTAGCATTTTTATGATAAATGGAGGATATTTATGATACTAACTATGTAGATCTAGAATCAGACTAACTGACTTTGGCTTGTTAAATTAAATTATTAATTTTATTTTATTTAAGTCTAAAATATAATAAAACAAGGGAAACAAATATGGAAATTTGAATTTTGTGATAGCCCACAGTTATCTGAACTTGAGAACTATTCCATTTAACGCTGATTTTATTCTTTTGTTTCTGTATGTTACGTTATTTTTCAGATTGCAAGGTAAATACCTCAGGTGTGAACAGTGGTTTCAGAGCTCTTTGGAATTATTTGATAAGGCGAGAAACAACCAAGGCACGCATTACGTACTCCTGAGTTTCAGATGTTCCCGTTGCGAGAGGTTTAAGCTCAGCGTATCCACATCTCTGTCCCTTATGTCAGACCTATATGAACTCCGCCACGCGCACAGTATGATGGCTTCTTGCGAATCTGGAGGGCCAGGACACTTGTGAGTATTCTGTATTTTTTATATTTTAATTTTTAAATTTAATTTATTATTGTTGTTTTTATTAATTTGTATACGACGGTAAAGCTGGTAGAACGGTCTGACCTGAGAAACCTCCCCCTCCCTTTGGAAGTAATCCCAGCAGAAAGCTTCTGCAATCTGCCGCTAGGTTCGCTTAGGTCAGCTCCCGCCAAAAATACAAAACTAACCTGTTAAGATGGTTGATGATTAGTTGGCCGTCTCGAATATCGTGTGAGAATGGTCAGGGTTTCGGCCAGGAAGAAAAAAATATACACCACAATTTGGAGTAATATTTTTTTTTATGCCAACGTTTCGGCTTAGCTAGTAAGCCATCATCAGGGCAATGGCGTTGGGTGGAGAAATCTCCCCAGGGTGTTTTCTGGGGGAGAAAGAAATCACCCTGGGGAGATTTCTCCACCCAACGCCATTGCCCTGATGATGGCTTACTAGCTAAGCCGAAACGTTGGCATAAATAAAAATATTACTCCAAATTGTGGTGTATATTTTTTTCTTCCTGGCCGAAACCCCTAACCTGTTAAGGTATTTCAAAGGGTTCGAACGAAAGAACAAATTTTTTTAAAGTTTTTATTTATATATGCCAAAAAGGAACGACCAAGTCTTTGATATTCATATTTTTTCCTAATTAAATTGTATATATATAATTTCAAAAATATAAAAATTTAAATGTTTAACGCCTACTCTCCCTATCTTTGTAAGATATTTTCTTTTCACATTTAATTTCTGGGCAAAAGTTTAAATTGAAACTTCTATAATTGTATATTGTATTTATTTACAAGTTATTATAGGAAACATAAGGCATGTTACAATGATCCTGTGATTGGTTCAAACTTTGTCCTGGATTCTCATACCTTCTATTCTCCGTCTTTATTAGTTTCTGCAAACCATCTTCTGTTGGCGAGCGCTTTCAGACATTGTCCATCTTCTGGCCGAACTCTGAGTTGAATACAGACCGTGACAGTAAACGTATGTATTCGGCCACGAGGAAGGACAATGTCCGAAAGCGCTCGCCAACAGAAGATGGTTTGCAGAAACCAATGAAAACGGATTACGGAAGGTATGATAGTTCTATATTCATTGGTAGTAGAAATAACCTTTTAGATTATTTGTCCTGGATGTTTGAATACCTTCTTAATGTCCTCATGATATTTTTTTACTACTTTTTATAACCTTAATAAAAACATCTTTAAAGAGTTGAAAGTATAAAATTTCTAGTGAAGCTGTTTTCCAAAAAACATATTCAGAATCATTTACAAGATTAGGATTAGGATCAGGTTATAGGGCAATCGACAACATGGTTATTACGCCCTGACTGTTGGGGTTTATCATTTACAAGATAAAGTATGAATACTTTTTTGTGAAGTTATATTTACTTTTGTATCTGTTTCAATTTTGCCAGAGGCTAGTCTCGCTCAGATCAGAAAAGCCAGTTTTGAAGATGATGTGGCCAATCAACTTAACTCTGAATTTTGATTTAATTTACTTAATATAATTTAATTTTAAATTAGACGACATATAAATTCAGTAATTATTATGAACTAAAATATGTTTATCTTAGCCAAGAAAAACTCTTTTTATTTTTGTTTTTCACATATGTGCTTCTCTCTCTGCTTGAAATTTATTTTAGTTAATGTTCTAACAAACTATCAGTGATACAAACTATAGTTAGTGTGAAATAAGCATGGAACTTGACTCAAGAATAGAATAGAACAGACAGAATACATTTTCAATGAAATGTAATCATATAAAATATATTAACAATATAATTCATTAAATTTTACGATAATAGTTACCTTCCAATTTTCATCTTCTGGAGAAGGTTCGGCCTTGAATATGGTAATAAATATAAATATTCGTATTGTATGTTGCTTTAAGTTAAACAAAAATGTATATGGACATTGAAAAATATTTAATATATAATGGATTTAATTAATTTTATTTTTGTATCCTTATTATTAATTAATTAATAAATATATATGACTCTTATACACACACACACACACACAGACATACTTATACATTTACAAAGAGAACAAATAATGTTGGATTTATGCCTGTGGCTCAACTGCATTGCGTTCAAATGGCTAATTGTGTTTTGGATTTCAAAAGATCCTATTCACGTTGCAAAGAATCTCTGCCTAACTCAAGAGGAGTTTCAAATTTGATTTCAAATATGTGATGCCAAGTTCCAATTGAGTCTCAGAAATTCTCCCTTGAAATTGCATATCAAACACGTGAGTCCATTTCTACTCCCTTCCACATCGTTTAAATTCAACAGTTTTTCAATTAAAATTTTTCTCATCATTGACAGAATCGAAAAAGGTTTTTCATTTCAGTTCCTACTGAAATATCCATTTTTCGCTCAGTTTTACCTTTCATATACCATCATTCTTAAAATATTTTAAATATACAATATAATATTCAAGTGATCAGTTACTGAGTACAAAAAAGGTTCATAATTTCTGTTTTAGTTTCCCCCTTAAATGCATTTTATGCTTTGATTATATAAAAAAAAAAAAAAAAAAAAAACTGTATATAGTAACATACGATCATTATTTTAATTCTTATTATTAAATAAAATTAATGAATAATTATTATCTAAGTATAAAATCCAAATTTTAAAAATATATCAACCTACTTACTCCCCTCCATCTGTCTTGGTTTTGCCCATAGAATGTATGCTCTTCATCCGTCAAACGATGCGACTTGTCAATATATATTGGTACACATTAGAATTTGAACACATGAAAAACATGTAATTTATATATTATATACATATAATTGACAGTAAATTATCACTGTTCTATCAAATACCATATGCTATTTATAAGTAACGTAAGGAATGATGATAAGTAGAAATAAAAATGGCTGTTTTTATTATCAGCTGATTTAGTAATATACTTTCTTTTGATCACTACGGTTTGTTCTAAGTGATTTAAATAAGAGTTATGTACAAATATTTATAATATAAATATTTTTATTTATATATTTAATCAACATTAAAAAAATACTTGTGCCAAAATATTTTTGTTGATATGTTCCAACGAGATTTTCAAACATGAATATGTGATTTGACGTCACCTGACGCCATGTGAAATAATGTCTCTCTTTATACTTGAATTTAGTAAAGAAAAATAATTTTGTTGAACAAAGAGTTAAAAAAAAATTTGTTTTGGTGTAAAGCCACTTAAAGAAAACCTTATCTTTTCTCAGATTCTTAGACAAAGACGTGAAAATTGTGAGTAGAGTAGAGAACTTGACCTTAGCGAATTACCGACAAGCGATCGAGTGGGCATTCATGTCGCACCGCGGTGAGCTGGCAGAGACAGACAGTGCCTCCCCGAATCTGCCGGCGATCAGCCCTCTATGGAAGATGGTGTACCACATGGTCTACTCGAGATCCCACTTTTTCGGTTTCTACATGTGGGTGCAGTTCGAAGTGGACGACGACAGGAGACGAAGGGAGCATCTGGCGGCGTCCAACAGAAGGTAGGTCTCACTAGACAGGAATTTTACTCATTTCATTCTAAGAGAAATAAGGAGACGAGATTTCTGACATGAGCTAACCTTGATTGATGACGTCACTTATTATTTATTTTAATTAAGCTCATTACATCTCCAGAAAGCTGTTCAACAGCAGTATAACACTCTGTGTCACATTGTTGTATGATACTATGAAGTACGTTATCTGACTTGACAAATATGGCAAACTACTACGAATGCACGAATGGGGTATGAAGTTTTACTTTTTTCATTCATAGATGGCCCATTCATCTTTTTTCTGATTCATTCATGAACTGAGGTCAAACTGTTGAGAGTAATTTGTTGTAGAAGTGTATTGTGTGTAATTATTATGATCCGCTGTATTTTAGAACGCAGATAACTCACAACTTCTCAGACATAAGGGAGAGTAAGTACTATCTCTGCCTGCCATCCTAGACATTGAAAAAAATTGTGGGGGGAAGGGTAGATTACTATTTATGAAATAATCGGAAAAATGAAACAAATAAAATAAAATATGCTGTATTATTCTGTTTGGAAGTAACAAAATGGATAAAAGTTTTTTTTAAAACTATTAAATTATTATTACTTTTTATACTAAAATTTTTACAATTCAGGCAACTAATATCAACATTTGTTACCAAGTGTTATACGCACGTGTAATTTATTTTATTTGATCACTACTAGCGATAACAGTGACAATGATTCCCTACGATTTATTTATTTATTAGTTATTTTAGTTTTATATTTTTATGAAAAACGAAAAAAAGTGAATTTAAGACTCTTCGGAGACATGTGTTACTCCATACAAACAGATATAAAATATAGAAAGGGGCTTTTGTTATATCTGTGTTTTATATATATATTCCTGGCCGAAACCC
>KZ807649.1:169920-184300 GCA_000696205.2 Oncopeltus fasciatus | reverse complement strand
ATTGTATATATATAAATAATATGTAGATCATAACACTCTTTTTACTGAAATATAAAAATATAATTCCATTTGGCTTAAAATTTCTCAGTGGAACTTCTGTTTTACGATCATATAAAATTCTCTGTTTTAGACGCTTTGAAGCTGTTTAATCTCAAATATTGATAAAAAATTCTTCACACAGGAACTGCGTAAATTTTGTAAATTTGTCATGAATACATATTAAAGATAGGTAAATAAATGAATAAATAAGAATTGGTCATATATGCGGGAGGGTTCAAAAAATGATTCCTCTAAGCCGGCTGCAAACCTTTGGTTGATTCGTAAGTATCTCCATTAATCAGAGAATTTTTTGTAGAACATACTAGTCAAAAGGTTATATAACTGTAATTCAATAATTTTTTCGTAAAATTTCCTTCCATATAAAAATGATATCAAATATCCCATTGCAAGAAAAAGCCGTGAAACATGGGATTTGGTTCCTGTATTCACCGATCTTCAATGGGTCTTCTTTACCATTATCGAAAGTAACTTCTCAATAGGATATTATAAAAAAAAAGTATAAATGTTAGAAAGTAAAAATAAAGATGATATCACAATTTTCGTGGAAGAAATTTAGCTATTGACGAACAAACTCGGCATTTTCGAATTACAGAAATAGCTTAAATACTGAATATGATGTCTTTATGTAAAAAATATTGTATTTTAAGGTATATATAAACCGAACAAGTATTTTAACAAAAAAAAAACTGTCCAAAGTTGTAATGAATAATAGGATATAATAATAATAATATATATATATACTACTTCCATTTATTATTTATTAGATTTAATATGTCTCATTAAGAAGGATATAAGTGAGAGTAAATTACGAATTATACTTTATAATCTGGAAAGTGCAATAAACGTATGAAAATAACCTGGCTCTAGACTGGCCGGGAAGGAAGATTGGGAGACGTACTCAGCCGGCGTAGTTATATTTGCAAATATTTTCCTTTTAAGCTTAATGAGATATAAAATACATACATTTAAGAAGATTAAATTTTGGTACCTATTATGATTTACAAAAATTTTCGTATCTCAAATAAAAATGAAGATTTCAATATTATATTTATAATTATTTTTATTCCGTTCCATTCTAATTCACTAGCACAGACCTAACATACAGAAAATTTGTATAGAAAGTAAGAGGTGCCAAATGTAATTTAGTGAGGGGGGGGGTGTTTATGATAAATAAGTGCTACCCCCACTCTTCCTACCTGGTCTATCTACAGCAAAGCTTAGTGGTCAATCCTCTAACGCTAATTAGTCTCTGCGGCATATTATTTGAACTTAAATGATTTACTTTCCTTAACAACCCTGCCAAGATTACGCAGCTCCTGTGTGAGGGTCTATTCATCCACTGGTGATTTCCTGACGCCTTACATTCCATCCTCAGATTCAGCTCAGCATGTACGGAGTGCAGCTCTGGGTACGAGGCCTGCCTTGCGTACTCTCCTTCGTCCACGTCTGCAGGCTGGTGGAGCTCCTCCAAGTGGTAGATCGCCTCATCCCGGAACGTCCCAAGACCTGTACACCGCTCCTCTGGCCGGCCCTGTCCGTATCCGCCTACCTGGGTAAGTCTCAGCAGGACAGCACTCAAAGAAGGTGGCGAGGGTCGTCAAAGAGTGATTCCTCGATGGAAATAGCGCACCAACAAGGTGTCTATGCCATACCATTGTCAGTCCTCGTCCTGAAGAATCAGGAATAAAAGTCTCCATTACACTTAATTTGCCCTTATACATGATTGCTTTCGGAAGACACAGCTTCCATCCTCAGATCAAGAAAAGCTGCCCTCAAAAGCACCTTGGACTGCTTCAAAAAGCTCAGATTATGAAAGGCGGGTCTACCGAAAACAGTCATATCATAATAAAAACAAATTAAGGGTAGGCTTAGGTTATCTTATCAATTTATTAACATTTAATTTCATGAAAAAAAGAAAGAGAACAAAAGTTAATTTTGAATTCTCATATTTTACGGGAATCCTTTAAAAATCTACATCTTGTTTTGCATTACATTAAGTGAAACAAAGTAACTATCAAAAACTCATAAATCATGAATTTTTTCGTCTTCGGATAGCATGAATTTTTTTTAGATTTGACATTTTGCCTATGTATGGTTGGCTTTTGTTTTCAATCAGCTATTCTTGAACGTTCTTCAGGTTGTAACAATTTTTAGTGCAAGGGAACAGAATAAAGAAATCTAACTGTCCCAGCCAGGACTCGAACCTGGATCTCCTGCTATCCGGGCCGGTGCATTTACCAATTAAGCTACCGAGACAAGCCTGATAAGTTATTAAATTCCCCACTCTAGTGTCGAGAGTCTAACCTCCGAGGCAGACGAATATATCGTCTTATGACCCTTCGAGCTTAATATATTAAAATAAGTTATTAAATACCACGCACTCGAAACTAGTGCGGGGAATTTATTAACTTATCAGACTTGTCCCGGTAGAATAAGTGGCAAATGCACCGGCTCGTAAAGCTAGGAGATCCAGGTTCGAGTCCTGGCTGGGACAGTTAGATTTTTTATTCTGTTCCCTTGCACGAAAAATGGTTAAAATTTACGTGGGATTAAATACCACAAGAAAATTAATATTCAGGTTGTAAAGTATCATTGAGCACTATGGAATTTAAATGTCTGCCACGCAGGTGCTGTGAAAACAAAGCAGATTTCCCATGCCTCATTTAAATGTTGTATAAATGAGAGTTATTATATCAAGAAAATAAGGGAATAGCCTCTGAAGGAAAGAACTCATAACCTGACATACTTTACTGTCTTCGAAGGAAGAAAAGTGGGGGAGTTATTCAACAATCCTCCTTATTTTTTGTAAATATCTTGCTTAATAAGCTTCTTTTTTTTTTTATTCCTTTATATAAGGTAAATTACAGGATATTAAATTTTACTCCTGTTTCTACTTCCTTCATCTAACTTTTTCATATTTAAAAAAATTGAATATATAAATATTATAAAATTCCGTCTATTTTCATAAACTGGGTTAACGCCAGTTATCCATTAGACTTCTACCCACCCTGGCAGAGAATTTTGTAACTAATAGTTAAAAAAGAAAAGATTGGTGCGAACCAGGATAATAACCCAGAGCCTAGCACGCTAGCTGCTAGGAGCTACCAACGAAGAGCTACTAATAAAGAGGCTTATAAAATAAAAAATAATAATACTAAAGTTTCTAAGGAAATACAGATTTTTCCCAACTACAGGACAGTAAAGATAGTGAATTCTATTGATTGATATAAATGCCAGATATTATTTATATAAATAAATATTTAAAGAAAAAGTGAAAAAAAAATGTATTATATAAATTGGAGGTTTTTTAATTACGATAGTACGATAAGTCCTGTTGCATCAAAAGGATTAAACAGGTGGGCAGAAAGAGAGGATAAAAGGAAATTCGGGTCCTGGGCGGGGATAACCGGGACAGGCAAAGTGGAGGGGGGGAAGTCCACAAGAGGGATGCAAGTCAAATCTTGATTCTCCCAAGGGATCAAATGTCTTGAAGGGGTAGTCTGCATGTTACAGCACCTCTGCTAAAAATAAAAAAAGAAATCAGTCTCCCAAGAGCTGCGTAATCCAAGCCCATTTTCCCATGTTTCATTGAAGATGGACATAAATAAGAGTAAATGGGGAAATACAATGTTGCAAACTGAAGATAACGACCATTAATGGTTCGTCTTTTCGTCTATTGCTCAGGATCTAGGAAAACTGAAGATAGGTAGGAAAATAAGCAAATACTGAGATGAACTTCAGTCGACCATCGATTTTCAACTTAATAAAGAGTCGATTATCGTTGATAAGATCAGATCGTAGCAGTTCTGTTATCGTCACTGGAAGATTGAAAAAAAAAATTCAATTTTTACGATGATTTGAATTAATACCATTAAACGGCTTTTCTTTTTGAAACATAAAAATATTTTTTTTAAACTTATAAACACCATTTAATTGCAAGGTATTTTTTAAAATTAAAGTTGTAAATTTCTTAGAGCAGAGCTAAAGTAAAAAAAAAAAAATGAGATCTATGTCAATAGTGTTGGTGTTAAAAAGAAAAAAAAAAAAAAAAAAAAAATTAAAATTGTTTTTAATACAAATTTTAATGAAAACAAAATATTTTTTATAAGGAATGAATTGTTTGCCGTCATGTTCTATTGAGAGAGGATGTCGGGAATTCAGTCATGGCAGTTGAAGAATAAGAAATTAATTTGTAACCAAAAAAGTATTTATTTAAGTCTTAAGGCTTAATAAGCCTTAATTAAAGACTTGAATACTTTACAAACCTCTCTTCACAAATTTCTTTTACTTAAAAATAATAAATATAAAATAAGAATTGACATTCCTCAAGAAGAGTTATTTGACCATAATAAGATAAAATTAAATACTATTACACAGAATGATAAAATACTAAAAGAGAAATATTATTCTTATAATTGCATAGCTATAGAAATATATATGAATTAGATAAGTAAAGCAAGGAATTATCTAATATTAATTATGTTGATAACAAACAGCGGAGTCATGAAATAGAGACAGAAAAAAGTTTAGGAGGAATGAGCTCATTTAAAAAAGAAAATTTATTGTGGCCTGGAAATGAAAGAGCTTCCCATCGGTAAGATGGGCCAATCAGAAGCAAGAGGATTGATATTGTGTTTTGTTTTAGTTTTAAGTGTTAGCCTCCCATTCAACCAATTAGGGCCATAGAGATAGGGGCTATCTACAGGTTTCCACCCCATTCTAAATATTTAGGGTTCATCTCAAGCCTTTACTGATAAATAAAAGATTGCCTTGGGCGGGATTCGAACCCGCAGCGCCAGTATTTTGAGTCCGAAACGGATCCCACGAGCTACACTGGCACCCTTGATGTGGGTTTAACCTGAATCTATTGGCACCAGTGAAATGTGTTTTAATACGTCATATTTTTTATATCCAGTGAGCTTGGCCGGGACGTTCTACTTCACCTACTTCGGAGGAACGGTACAAGCGTTGACGCGCTTCACTCTGGCACTGATATGGCACAGAGACGCCCAGCAGGCTCTCCTCTTCGCCTTCTTCGCCTACCAGATCTGTCTGCGCTTCAAAGCAGGTCAGTACTCGGAACTACTTTCCAAAGAGGTATAATGTGGGCAAATTACAAATTGCAAAAAAAAAAGTACAACAAAGTGGTCAGTAGAGAATTTGTTGTAGGGGTTAGGGCTGTTGAGATACAACGTCATAAGAAAAACAAAAATCTATATAATTTAGTAAATATATATTTTTTTGTGGTATTTAATTCCACGTAGATTTTAACAAGTTTTATTGCAAGGGAACTGAATAAAAAATCTAACTGTCCCATACGCACCAGCCCGAAAAGCAGGAGATCAAGGTTCGTGTCCTGGCTGGGACAGATAGATTTTTTATTCTGTTCCCTTGCACTAAAAATTGTCTTTATAATTTATATCATTATTAAATAAAATTGTACTAACTAAAAAGTAATGTGGTATCAAATGCTGAGGAAACTTACCTATTATGAAGGCGAGAGAGGACATGTCATCTGGATCGAATGTCCATGACTGGCTTCATCATTTGATCCTGGTGGCATCACATCCTCTCTCGCCTTCATGATCTTCCTGATGATGGCTTACAATGTATGCCGAAACATCCGTAGGTAATAAAAAATAAACTTTTTTTTAATTTGTATTTTTTAGATCGACCTTGACCGAACTTCAACAAAAATTCTTTTCTAATAATATCCACGGTCAAAAACTCTCAATTTAAGTAATAAAGTGGTGATACAAAATTAGACATTTATCATTTTGTCAACCGAATTGTGGTTTTCCTTTTTTTTATTTCAACGTTTTCACTTCTAATAGGTCATCATCAGGTGCTCTTGACTGTAAGCTGCGGCGTCCACAGAGCAAGCCTCTTCTCGCTCTCACAGCTATGACCTGTAACCAAAAAAGTAGCGAATAAAAAAAATTTATTCAAAATATTGTAGACTTTGGTCTTCAATATTTTTCTCTAATGAATTAGATTGAGTTGAACATTAACACGGGAGTTGCGTAGTCAGGGTAAATTTCTAATATTTCATTAAAGAAGATGACTGATTTGATCTTAGAAGCTGAAAAGGATAAGCTGTTATTGTTACTATATTTTTAAAAAAATAGATAAATGATCGCCAGGATAACTAATTGGATCCGTACGGGTCTCGCAATCCTGGTGCCGCGGGTTCGAATTTATAAATAAAAGCTTGTCCTGAGCCATGGATGATTAGAATGAGGTGGCAACCTGTAGATATCCCCTCCCTCCATGACCTACTGGTCATAACTGGATGAAAGGGAGGCTAACACACACAAAAAAAGTTTAAAACTTTAATTTATTAACCTTACTGTTTTATTAAGTTAACAAAGGCGCATATGGTTTTGGAGCTATTAATTTTAGCCTTTATCTTTTTTCGTTTTTAAAACCCAAACAGACAGACATTTTTGTATGTTTAATAAAAAAACAAAAATAAAACTTTGAGTTCCTGCTTAAATAAAGCCACATTTCGAACAACATTAATTTACATCTTCAGGTTTATTATGTAGAATATGCCTATTTTTCAGGCAGCCATTTAATTTATTATTTTATATTATATTCTNTTATATTATATATAATGTTATTCATATTATACATAAAAAGGATTTTTTTCCAGAATAATAGAACAAACAGTTGTCATTTGTCTTTGATTAGTCTCAATATTTGGCCCAACGGTAATCATTTTTCTTTGAATGTCCTCTAATCATATTGAAGGCAACTGAAATTATAATTGAAATACTAAAAATTAAATTATTTCACACAACAAAGTGAGTTTTACAAAAAAATGTTTGTCATTGTAAGTTTTGTCTTAAATTAAATTACATTTATCCAGGGAAAAAAAATTGGAATTCTAATAGTGATGATGATAAAGCATTGAGGGTATTTACAAGCTTTTCTTAATCTGTTCCAAATGTATAATTCATTTTTAAATAACTATTTAATGTTTAGTTAACATCTTGCTTACAACTAGTGGTGCATTTATTCATTTTCATATTGATAAGGAAACATCTTATCTATCTATCATTAATATAATATGGGACATCTGCTTAGTTCGTGTACTGCACACAGACTTTGTTTTTGCACCATTTACCAATAATTGTATACATACTTAATTATCATTATTACCTAATATAAGCAGTGAACAAGTGAGAAGGGTGTGTGTTTGCAGTTCGGCGCATGCTCACTACACCAGAGAAGTGCAGGTTGGCCCACGGCACTCTGGCAGAATGCACGGACTATCTCTCGAAGGCTTTTGGCCTCCGCTTCTTCTTGTCCATCCTCTCCATCGGCTCCGACTATCTCCTCAATGTCTACGTCAACACTTACCATCATGAGGTCTGTATCCTACGCCATCATGAGGTCTGTATCCTACGTCATCATGCCAACACACTGTAGAAGGTGTGTCTACCGCCATGTCCCTTGGAGTTTTCCTTATTCAAAAAAATTACACAGGTCTGAAAAAAAAAATAGTTACTAAGTTCAGGATATTCCACAAAATTTTAATGTTTATTGGTGAGCTGAATCCGACAAAGGTCTCCATTTTTTTCATAAGACATCACGTTTTCTGAAAATTTAGGTACTATGACAATTCTTTAAGTAAAACAAAATTATCATATAAAATAAATATAATGTAAAAGGTTATTTCCACCACCAATGAATATAGAACTATCATACCTTCTATTGTCCGTCTTCATTGGTTTCTGCAAACCATCTTCTGTTGGCGAGCGCTTTCGGACATTGTCCATTTTCTGGCCGAATACATGCGTTCACTGTATTCAGCTGGTTGAGTTCAACTAAGTTGAATACAGTGAACGCATGTATTCGGCCAAGAAGATGGACAATGTCCGAAAGCGCTCGCCAACAGAAGATGGTTTGCAGAAACCAATGAAGACGGATGATAGAAGGTATGATAGTTAAAATCAATATTTTTATTTACTAATTACATAATTTTTATTTAATTGACTCAAATTACAACAAACTAACTAAAATGTTTTCTTCTTCTCTGACTGGCTGCTCTTAGTGTATTTTCGCTTGTGAGCAGCTTCTGGGATGTCTCTGTCGTAAGCATCCAACAGTAGTCAGCCATCATCGAAATGCTTTATTTTCCCTTGGTATCTTTTTTACATGTCTTTCAGGTCTTGAAGAAATCTTCTATCTTATTCTTCACTCAGGGCACCTGAATTCTCTGGAATGCAGTCGAGGTGGGATTGGAGGAAATGCATTTTCAAACTCATTAGACTAACTGAAGCTTGAAATGCACTTTGCATTCGCTCCACAATTTTTTTTAATACGTAGTTCGGATCGTTTGTATTGTCTAAACATTTCTCCACGACATCTAAAAAAGCAATCCAACTTTCTTTCTGTGACGGATTCATGGGCTGACAAACCCTTGATGGGACAAAGATTTGGATATGAAAGGGTATGTTTCCATTTAGAATTGTACACTTTCACAATGCAAGAGCAAAAGTGACAATCGTCACTATGTTTTTCTTGCTCTAGCCATACCAAGGATGCTGTAAAACGGAAGGACTTCTTCTTACCCTTAAACCCATCTCAAAGGTCCTCAACGTATCTTTCGCACACTTAATGAGGCGTCCAAGCTTTATCTTGATCTCCAAGATGCATACCGAAGTATGTAAAGTACAATTTTTTCCCCCACGAAATCAGTTGCACTCACTTGTTGCTTCAATATGGAATATTCACAGTAAAAATCTATAAATTGCTAAATTTTAATGGAATTTTTGGTTTTTGTGTCAAATCCAGATGTCAGGGGATTTTTTCAATATTTTTTCGGTTTTCGCACCCCAAAATACATAGAATTTAGTCTAGACAATTTAAAAAGCTTTTCCATCGCAGACCTGTGTAATGGAAGCAAATTACAGTAGTTCTGATTGTACTTTGTAGCAACTCTTGAATCCGTCTGAAAACCTCTGGGTGACTACAGTCAGAAGGTCAGAAAGAAAAAATCTACTAAAACTCTGGACATTGAACCTCCATAGTCCAGCGGAATACCGTTAATTAGTTTTTTTTCTTTCTTCGCTAGTGTTCTTAATGTGCCCAAGAGATTTCTGATATGATCCTGGGAACATTTAACACTAATCGAGTAACATTCTTTATTCATTCACTAGGTCAGTACAGTTTGCTGACCAGATATCTTCTCTAGTGTGATATGGATCACTGTTGCTATCAAAAAATCATGAGCAATTGACTACTTACATCCCCATTCTATGTGTCTCAAATAACAATAATTAATTGCTGATTTCTCTTTTCCCACCCCTATTTTTCTAGGTTGCTCCAAGGTAAGTTTGGGGCTGAATGACAAATTAATGGGTTTTATCTAGCAGATCCATCTTCAGGGTGAGAACCGCACCAATACTCTGACGTATATTGACCCCATATTTCCTCCTACAAGAATTACATCCACCCTCTACCCTATATACACCCCTATCCTCCACCCCTCGCCATATATATGTCCTACTTTAAGTAAAGTCCTTTCTATGCTCCTGCTTCATCTGTTGTCGGCTCTCTCATCCCCTCACTTTTACCTGGACACAGAATATAACTCTTATTTCACTTATCAGCTCAAATACACAAAGTTAAAATTATATTAAATATTATTGACTCTGAATATAAAAGAAACAATAATGAATAAATAAGAACGATAAATGTGTGTAAGAAAGATGAAATTTAGTAAAGTATTTACAATGTATCATATTTATAATTTTACGCACTATACAATACCATAGAATAAACAAAAGTACAGCATAATTTGCGCATGCTCAGTCTATACAACCCCCCACTCTATTTCCTTTTAATTTTCCCTTATCAGAACAACTCTTAATAAAATAAGTTTATTTTAAGTTAAACTAAAATAACCTTATAATAAGTTAGCTCCCACGATATATGTCGCTATTTTTCCATTCATTATCTCTATTTATGTGTAAATATANTAACCATTGAAATAAATAAATAAATATTTAATAAAACACTCGCGGATGCGATACATATAGTGAATAAGAACAGGTGGGAGAAAGAGTGTAGTTAACACACAATAAGAAAAAAAAAAATTCTCAATGTAATTTTTTACAATAAATGCAAGGGAGTTAGAATAAAAAATCTTACTACCTCAGCCAGGACTCGAACCTGGATCTCCTGCTACCAGGCTGGCATGCTTAACCATTGCACCACCGAGGCTAGCCAGATAATTAATTTTACTCCCCGCACTAGTGTCGAGAGTCTAACCTCCGAGGCCGACGAATATATCGTCGAAGGAGTTGACATTGTAGACTAATTATTAGACTCTCATTTGTTTGCTTTTTTTTCTTTATTTCAATACTGTATTAGTTATGATATTTAATCCCACATTAATTTTATACAATAAATGCAAGGGGATAGAATAACAAATTCTTACTACCTCAGCCGGGACTTTTTTTTATCTATTCCCTTGCATTTATTGTATAAGATTAATGTGGGATTAAAAACCACACTCTAATACAGTATTTAAATTGTCATTTTATCTTTCCATTTTTCTGCTTTAATTCCAACGGTCAACTGACATACCGTCAGTTGACAGTAAGAATTAAAATTCAGAAATTGTGTTTCAGAACAATTTTTTTTTTTAAATGCAAGGTAAAGCTCAATTATTTTGCTGTAAGATTTGTGTATAGACTAACTCTAAGCAAAATGGAAATTGATATCCCATTTGTTTGTTTCAGTCAAGTGCCTCGTATCAAATATTGTATTTGGGCGCTCTGGACGCATTTTGGAATATTTATTTACCGGCTCGCTTTTCCAGCCAATTAGCAGAAGAGGTGAGATTATTTATTTACTATTTTTATTTATTTATTGTAGGTGATTACCCTCAAGGAAATGAAGCTATTCTCGTTGGAATCATTTTGGGACTTCTAAAATATTTATTTGATCAAACAGCATTTAACTTGGGTGATGCTAAAATTGTCTGTGTGTGCCAAATTCACTCATTTATGTCTCCTTGAAATCGCTGAATAACTTTTTTTTATAGCTGATATCGTTTTTGCGGAAAGAAGGAGTACAAATCATGACCAAGATAAGGATCAAAACCAAAGAATCTAAGAAATTTCTTGCACTAAAATCGGCATAAATGAGAATAAATGACGAATTATATCTCATTAGTCAGAGGAAGCAATGAGCATTAAAGGAAAATCTACTAAACCATTATAATTGTATTAATAAATATCATCACTGATATATATTTTTTAAACATTATACAACATCAATTTTAGAAAATTATATTTTTTGCCATTATGTTGTAAAAAGTTATTCGTAATTCGAATAACATCCTTATCGGTCTTCAAACGAAAATAAATCCATAAAACAATTTTCAATAAATATCCTAAATATCTTATTTTATTATTGAAATACCTAAAATGTATTAAAACCCATTTATACCTTTTTCTTTCCATATATTTTTTTTTGTAATGCTAATATAAACAAATATATTCATTTTAAATTTTGTTATCCCTCTTCTACCCTTCTGATAAGCCATTATTCAACTCATCCAACGGTTTGTAAAAAAAAAGGTTAAGTAATGAATTTGGTATCAATATTTCAAAAATTGTAGATGCTATAGTGTACACACACACACACAAATATATATTATACACTAACATTAGATACAGATTACATCAAGGTATAATAAAGTTTTTCCGTTATTATATGATAAAGCCACATAAAGACTACATTAACAAAATACGAATTGCCATAAATGAACTTACCTTAGTTGCTATTGGATGGATTCTCGGATGAAATCATTGCCGGACGTAATCACAATATAACAGCCACTGTCACTGATGTTACCCTTCCGTCACTGATACAGTCCTCACATTGTTTAGTACCAACCCATCTTCCTACTGACAGATGAGGATTGGCTGAGCTTTGGCAGCGCTTACACAGCAGAGCATATTCGCGACTCCTTCCTTCTAGAGTGGAAAAGCCGCAGGTAAACAAACGATACGACAGGTGTGATGACGGACGTACCCCTCGGGTAGTGCTCCCTGCCAGCTGAGCGGCTGATACTGATTCGCTCCAGGAGGGGGGTACCTGTCGGGAGGGGGTTTGGGAGGGGGGAGTCCGAAGGTGCACCGGGCGTGACGACACAGCACCGTTTTGCTTCACAACACACACCTGTCTTCTGGATCGGTGGGGGGCCATCTTCCAGACAGGTCACTGATGTNTGTATATTATATGTCAACAAGGCCTGTAGCGCCATCTGGTAGTAGTTGTAGTAGTAAAGGACTTCCTTTGGCTTACTGCTGTATATTATATGTCAACAAGGCCTGTAGCGCCATCTGGTAGTAGTTGTAGTAGTAAAGGACTTCCTTTGGCTTACTGCTGTATATTATATGTTATTGACATGGGCCAAGGGTCAATAATAATTAAGAGATGAATTTTAATTAATTTATGAGAACAAATAAATATATCTACTAATAACTATCCAACCTACTGCCCTTAATATCTAATAAATAGATAATTATAAAATATAAATTAATTATGGCTAATTACAGATACGTACAAAGAAATTAATGATTTACATAATGATTATTTACATAATGGCTTCAAGATAACTTGCTAATTACTGTCACTTATCATTTTACTAAATCTCGCGTTCTGACAAGGAATCTGCCACTGAGTAACACTAATTTATTACTAAACAATGCAAGGAAATAGAATAAAAAATATAACTGTCCGAGCCAGGGCTCGAACCTGGATCTCCTGCTTTCCGGGCCGGCATGCTAACTATTTGCACCACCGAGTCTAGATAGATAATTTAATAAATTCCCCGCACTCCTACTGGGAGTCTAAACCCCCAAGAAAGACGAATACATCGTCTAATAGTCAATTGACTCGTATGTAAGAGTGCGGGGAATTTAATAAATTATCTGGCTTGTCTCGGCGGGGAAAATGGTTAGTACGCCGGCCTGGAAAGCAGGAGATTAAGGTTAGATTCCTGGCTGAGACAGATAATTTAAAAAAAAATAAAGAAATTCTAGAATAAAAAATTCTATTCCCTTGCATTTATTGTTTAAAATTTACGTGCAATTAAATACCACAACAAAAAAAAATTTATACTAACTTATTACTAATTCGCGGGCCGATGGCTAGCTACTTTTATAACTTGGTGGAATGGTCGAGGCAGGCCTAGAAGATTTTAATACAGATTTCTAAGTAAGCCTTCTTCCTTTCTCTGACGAAAGGAAGCAGGTGTCATCCTTCAATTGGCCTCTTCTTTTAGTCTTTAACATTATCTATTCCTTTGATACATCTAAAATCAGCGAGTTTTCAAAATATGTTTTTAATTGTGTAATAAATAGGACTTTATAAGTTTGTAAAATGACAAATTCTGCTTCGATGAGAGTTGCTTGAAGAGGGTTGGTAATCGGCCTAAGTCTCCAGTACTTCGCCCCACCACCCCTCAGAAATCTCCAAAGCCCCCCTAACTCTGGAAGCATGAGGCGAACCCTTCAAATCAAGGGCAGTACCTGTATAGAATTAATACCGACGCAGGGCGAGAGAGGGGGAGGGGGTACAGAGCCAGTATTGACCTGTTGTATTGCGCTGTTACCATGCCCGGGACGCTAAGTAGCTCCAGCGAAACAAAATATGGTTTTTAAAAATTTTTATTACTCCCAAATTGAAATTTTTTTTAAATTTTATTTTTATTAGGCATATCTTCCCCCACCTGCTATATTACAATTTGTCCAGTCAACAAAAGATCAAGCAGATAGAATAATTTTTTTATAGAAAGTGGTTTTATAATTTCACAATCAATATCATATATATGTGTGTGTGTGTGTGTGTGTGTGGACCAAACCGTTTTATCATGAGTTAATCCATTCGCCTGGAGAAATTATTCGCTAGCCTTGTCATAGTCATATAGCTCTTTTTTTTTTTTCTTTTTTTTTATTTGTTGGAAGAGAGAAACTGAAAAAAGTTATTATTTTAGGTTATGTTTTATATGGGACAAATAGTGTTACAGTTTTATGTGACAAACATAACAATTATTTTTTTTAAATATTCCCTCCCAGGATACTCCCCTTCCTCTGTTCACACCTAAATGACCTGAAACCAATTTTTGAAGACGAGGCTATAAATTCCTTTACACCATTTTTTTTTTTGCAATTTATTTTCATCGAAAATTAACTGTTGTAATCTAACTGAAAAATTAATTTTGAAACCCCTCTTCAACATTTCTCTTAATCCTTTCAAGAGCCATAGAATCCATAAATTTTAAAAAAAAAATTTT
>KZ807649.1:141556-154305 GCA_000696205.2 Oncopeltus fasciatus | reverse complement strand
TTTAAAAAAAAAAATTAGATATTTTATCTGGTTTTTTTTAATTTATAAAGATAAATGAAAAATCTTTAAATTAAATGGTAAGAGTTCAGCTAAAAATATATTTATTATGTAAAAAATGAGATTAGTTTAGTAAAACTAATTAATAAATGCTATCTGGGCCTAAAATCCAGGGTTTCTTTAAGACAAAATAAAATAAATGAAATAAAATATTCGCTTTTAAATTTAATGGCAATGATTTGAATCCCATAAATTTTCATCTGTAAAGATCAAGTATAGAATAATTGTTACCACGAGTGGCCGTTCTTAACAGAACATTCATGAAAAATTTACTTATTATAGTTAATATTATTTTATTATATTTTAATATTTAACTTATGGATTGGTTTTATGTTAAATAATGTAACTCCAGGAAATGTTCGTCACAATATTTTGAAGACATTTTGAGTACAATTCCCTTTATTGAGAGTATGATGTGGAATATTATATTATTATCTAATCATGAAAAGGCATCTAGCCAAATAAATATATTAACTATAGCTGAGGTTGTTAAATTTTCTGATTCAAAGCACATCTTGAAATTAATTGTTATTCGTTTTTGTTATATTTTTTAAAACATCAATACATCATCAATCCTACATATGAAAAGCAACAAACAGACATAAATGTATGTATATGTATAATATAATTATATAAATATATATATACTCTCCAGTGTCTAGTATTTAGGATTGGAGCTTCGTTTCACAATCTTTTTTACGGCCATGGCTGAAACCATCCAGGATAAGGATATTTTGAAATCGTAATATATTCCATTTTTAGTGAAAAAATAAAATTCTATTATACTTTTACAATAAAATACAATAATATGGAATATATTTAAGGATATAAAGAGGAGGATCGAACGTCGCTCCCATTGGTTGATCTTAGCTTAGTCAATTTCCTTGAGTTCCTATCTTCCCTTCGAATATTCGCTTCATCCTAAAGGTACTTGGATTAATTTCTCTGACTTATAACGTCACACCAATCACCAATGCCTGGAAGACACAGTCAGCTGGTTCGCCAGCAAGATGCAGGATACAGAGTTATGTTATATCCTGCCGTTTGGCTAAATATGGTACGCCGCTCGCACCTGCGCCCTCCGCAAAATCTATAGCATAAGGAAATTCAGCCCCATAGCTACGTAAGCCAGGGATTTCCCAGAATTATATAAAACACACCCAGAAAAACGATATTACATTAAATAAAATAAAATAAAATATATATACTTAATTACATCGAAGAGGCTAGAAAATGTATAGTAATGAAACATTTTTTGAATAACATATGGCAATCATTTCTTAGCATCATATGCTACATATATAAACCTGTCCCGTTATGACTAGTTTCTAGGCCAAGGGAGAAAGATGTTAAGGATGCCTTCATTCGTGGAACACTAGACAAGGTGTGGGTCAGCACACCTTTCTGGCCGCCAGATTATCTTTCACATTTAGTGAGCAATAGTGCCGAGGCGAAGAATTCGGGTTCATTAAAACAGAAGCACAGAAAGACAAAACAAACTGTGCACCCTTCAATGGAACCCGAGAACTTTGACTCAGGAGTCCATTAACCTACTTACTGGACCTTCGGGCCCCAAGCTATTTCTTAAAATTAATTGATAAATACGGCTGAGGTGGTAGATTTTTTTATTCTATTCCATTGTATTTATTGTATATTAATAAATACGATATTTGCGCTTTTTTGAGAATTTCGAAGGGTTGTAACTTTATATGTTGAAAATTATTTAGATATTTTCATCGATTCTAACTACTAGACACCGAAAATGATAGTAATTAAATAATTAAAGGTTAAACATATATATGTGTGTGTGTGTGTGTATAGTCTCTGACAACTCTCTACAGGTCACAGTTTTTAGCATTTCATAATATTGAGCTTTTACAGCAGTGAAACTAAACACAGGTTTTTTTTTTAACGATAAAAAAAAAATTATATTAAAAGTTACACAGCTAAATTGAACAAATGGAAGTGGGTGTTTTCCTGAAATTTAAATTGTAGTTTTACACTTAGAATTAGAAGTTTATTCTTATTGTACGTAGGCATATCGCTTTTGGATGTAAATTAAAAGACAAAGTTCGTTATCCTTGGAGGATCTATGATTTCCTATAGAGATTTACTTCCTCGGATGGGTTTTCAGCTGTAGACTGACGGATCTCATCTACAAGGGAATGGGTCACAAATCTCATTCATACGCAGGGTAGCAACGCGCGATAGCAGTACTTGCTACTGATTTAGTATAGGAACTTCCCGCTGGTACGCGAGCGCCGCCACTATGGCATACCCTAACGTAATAACTTAGGAACTAACAGCTCAGAATAATTACTAGAACAATGATTTCAACCTCTGGAAAAACTAGCGAAATGCGCTTATGATTGTGCATGAGTTGGGTATTGATAATAGACCTTTGAGGTTAGATCGAGCAAAAAAAAAACAATATCACTAGCAAATAGACAAAGTACTGTATGCAATGCACACAATGATCCCCCCCCCCCACTCTCCTTAGGTGTTGTACTGGACTGAGTGTGCTGTTAGACCGGTAAAATACATTTTTTCCATAATTGACATGTATTTTGCATTTTTATAACACATATTCAACCTCTAGTACCAGGCAGTTGCATGACATCAAATGAAACCAATCCCTCACAATTCCTTCAAAAAAAGAAGAAAATGTCGACAAAGTAAATCCTTTTTCCTCTTTTGCACATAAGTCCTGACCTCGCCTGATATGCCTCTACTCATATCCCTTAGGTACCTCACATATGCCAACTAATTTATTCTCTCTTTCTTCCCAGTTTTTCAACACACTGCTTACCTTCTTCATTGCAATGGCACAATTCTCCAAGGAAATAACTGCCATGATTGAAAGATATAACCTGAACGACTAGAAAAATGTGGATATTTCCTCTCAGCAGAGTACAGGACTTACTGTAGTTTCTACTTTCAACTCCAGCAGTCATTTCTTCTATAATGATTTGATAATGTGTTAAATATAATATAGATTGTAAAAAAATTATAATATATAAACAAACTATTAAAAATCACTAACTTAGAGATTTTAATATTCCTAAGAACCCACAATGTATGTTCTAAGAATGCCTATAAAATGTATTAGACTATTTGTTTACAATGTAATATATATATTTATTTATATACTTATTTATAAAACGATAAAACTTGTTATACATAAAACAGTTTTTTAAAAGAGACAAGTTACAAATTTATAAAAAATTTTTTTGTCTAGATCAATAAATTAAGAATATGCTATCTATGAAGGCAAGACAGATTTGATGGAACAGAATTTATAGGTTGATATATTTATAGATAGTTTGAACATGGGTTGAAATTTATACATATTGTGAACCTCGATTTTTTTTTTTTTTTTAACTTCCATGCAACCATGATATAGTACATCTACAGGTTGCCATTCTATTCTTAACAGCCATATCTCTATGGAAGCTTCAATTTTCAATTTAAGCCAGCCTATGGTAGGACACTGTGCCAAGTATTGAGAGACCAGAACGGATCACCATTCAATAATCAAGTACACGGTATCACACTTCTTATTTTATTCACTCAGTACACATACACACACATGTGCGAGTAAAAATTAGAATATATATATATTATAAATATATATATATATACACATAAATATATATATGCCCTTATAGGGCCAGAGGAGAGAACACATGTTAAAAATATATTTATTTGCCAATGGCAGAATTATTTTACTTGAGAACCCATGGCAAAGAAGAAGCTTAAACATTAAAAATTCTATGACTTCATATCTAAAATAAATTTTCGATGCTCTTCATTTTTTGGAATGCATAAAAGAAAATGCAATATCTTAGATATGAGATTTTATTAGAATATAAAGAAAAAAATATTGAAGTATCAGAATTTTACACTTCTCCTTTTATATGAGAAGGAGGAATGTAAGCATTTAAAAGGGACATTATTCCTTTTATAGGGCCACCAGACCTAAGGGAGGGAATACTATTAACTGCTTAAATTAAAGGAAAAGAAAAGTATAATGCATAAAGTATAAAAGTTATGGAGGAAACGAATATAAAACCTTTTCATTATTTTGATGAAGTTTTTGAAAAAGTTATAAATCAGAACATATAAATAAATCTCATAACCTTTATTAAACTCATGTAAAGTGAAAATATCAGGCCATCAGACTTTATTATCAATAAAAAAGAAAAAAAAAATCATCCAATGTTTCATATTTAACTCAAACTTATTGAACTGCTCACAATTTATTGTTAGTTACCAAAAACTAAACTTTTTCTTTTGGTAAAAATTAATTTTACTCGGGAGATAGTAATTTTACTTAGATTAAATAATTAAACATTAAATCTAGTTATAGAGATATGTAAACAGAAGGAAAACAGAAGAAGAGGCTCAAATATTATTTGAATATTACTTATTCAATAAAATATAAACAAATAAAATTTATTCTGTCTAGTGATTTCATAGTACTAAAAAGAATATCTGTAATTAATCTATTTGACTTAGCCACACATATAATTAACTATAAACCTCTCTTTCTAGGGGGGAGATAAATATTTTGATGATATTAAATAAAATATAAATTAAGAAATCAGTTCAAGTACTTCATCAATTGCACTCATTTTCTAAAAATATTAAATATCTTCAAATTAATGACAAAAACTTGGCATTGGCATGCATTTCAAATATAACATAATTTAAAAACTTGTATTAACTTGAAGATCTATCAGATTGCAGAGGGTGAAGAAATATGAATCTTACATACACATACATGTCTTATTCATTTCAGAAATCTGCCTAGTTTTTCTTATCTAAAGTAGTTGAGGAATTACATTTATTATCCTAGAAAATAGAATTTTTGTAACTCCTCCAATTTTAAGTTTCATATTCTTTATAATATAAATTATATGTTTCATAAAAATGGTGGTCTGTCTTTACACATAGCTTTCCAACACATATACTCTGTAGAACAAATAAGCACTTTTAGTGAAAGAAAACCTTTTTTTTTTTTGTTCATGTAACTTAAAAAATTACAGTCAAATCTCAAGAAAAGAAATTACAAATATTATTGGCAACTATGGTGGTTAATTACTCTCTAAATTTCATCAAAACCTTTTCAGCAGTTCAAATTATGTGGTAAAAAACTTCAAATAATGTGGTGATTTTTGGCACTTTCTGTTTTTAGATTTATCATACTAAATTTAGGTAAAATTATTGGTATTGCACGTTTTAACATAGTATGCTTGCTTTAAAATTGCATACAACAAATAAAATCATAATAAAATAATGATTTTTTTTCCTTTAAGTTGTTGCTCATAAATTTCCTATCAACCAATCAAATACCATGAACAATGCATGGTTTATGAAAGGTTGATATGTACATATGATAAGAATATGTAGATATTCTCAGATAATAAATACAAAAGCATAACATTTTGTTGGTAGCATATTTGTCTTCTGCTTTAAAATGAGTTATTTACTTTATAAATATTCCATGATTATTATATAATTCTGCAAAAGGAGAAAATACATAAAATCATACAATAAATAAAGCTAAAAACTTTCTTTTCTGTTATAAAGCTCAAAGCTTAGTAATATTAAGTAGGTTTCAAACCAGGAAGAAAAATTTTCAAGGTGTCTGTACAGAATGAAAAATTTGACCTAGCATAATGAGATTATATATATTATCTATAGCTTCAAGTTATTTACACATTCCTTATTTAATTGAGGAAGTTGGTCTGACACTACTCGGACCAATGTTTCATTATCAGGTGAAGCAGATCTCCTAAGTCATTTTGATATACTTGGACACCCCTCTAACCAGATCAGGAGGGTGTAAGTATGGTTCTGGGAAAACTTATTAACTTTCAGAACTTTCTAATTTATTTTTGTTTGTAAAAGAAGCATTTCAAAGCATCGTTTGAGATCCCCTCTCCAAAAAAAGCATTCTATTATATAAATTGTTTCATTATTTATAAAATATATAAATTTTATATAAATAATAAAATCAAAATTTAAAATCCTCCAAAATATGCCCCAGCTAGATATGGAACAAGAATTGTCAAGTCGAGTGCTTTCTTTCTAGTATTAATTAAGAACTTTCACTCATGAAAATTTCCAAGGATTTATCCACTAAAAATTCCTAAGAAGAGATAAAGACCTCAAATCTCGGAGTAAAGAAGCACAATTTGGCAACACTGGATGGAAGGAGTCTGTATGGGTCCCCCCTCTCTTACACTCTCAGCCACTGTCCAGTGAGATATTTTATTTTTTTAACGATCCTTCAATCTTCAAGAATACTAATTATCAATTATTATTATTATTTATAACATACTAATGATACTTATGATGAATAATTACATTAATCATTTGTTAAGAATAGTTTTTATAAAATAAACTAATATACTGAAGTATTCATATTGCTATTAATAAAATTATAAAATTAACTATTAATATAAACAACTGAGTTAATTTCTTCAAAAATTAATTAATATTTTGTTTCAAGTTTACCTAAGTCTGTAATAATTTTAATATATGCTACAATTTATTATTATAAACAGTTATTTGTAGAAGTTAATAACCAATTTTTCTCTAAATTTTGAATTTATTTATTAATTGAAAATAGGATTTAGTAACAATTTGCTTTTTTAACTAGAGGGAGAAGGATGAAATGTATAAAAGAATAAAATACGACCTACCTGGGAAAGAGTAGTGATGACTAAGCTATTAAATCATTTATAGCTGCATGGAGGAGTGTGTTTGATCATCCTTCAGAAGTAAAAGTTGAAGAAGCAAATAAACTCACTTCACACAAGTAGAAAAAGGACAAATAAAATAATATAATAGAATTCTCACTAATATGTATTTTTAGAAATAGTCATTTTCAATATCAAAGGCTCACATACTCTTTCAATAAATTTTATAACCTATACAGTGTCACTAAAATTGTACTATGAAAACAAATAATACACAAATATTTATTTACACTAATCATAATTTTAAAATTATAATTAATAAATATATAACACTGATATAATATAAGGCATTAGATCAGTCAGAAATTAAAGTTGAATTAAAACATTGTTAATTATTATCCCATCGACTTTTTCGTGCTTTTTTCTCTGGAAGAGGGCCCTTCTTAACCATCCGAGGTTGGCCTTCTGGGTTGTCAAGAGTCTGTTCCCACGTATGGTCCTCAGATGCTGTAAACTAAAGAATATTTACAATTAATATTTAATGACAAATAGTGATGTTTGAAACTAACTCTTGAATTTTTTAAAAATTGAAATATGGAAATTAATGAATGAGCCTTTTTGGCATGTTTAATTTAACAAAAAATTATTTTCTTAATTTTCATTTTCCACTTTTCAAAAATCATTCTGACAGACACCAGTGAATAATGTAGTTATTTTAGTTCTGAAGGAACAGTTTAAAAACATTTTTTGTTTAATTTCAATGTATACGTATTGCAAATTTGTAGTTATATTTCTCTCGTATTGCAAAAGAGAAAGTTGAGTAATCTATTAAATTTCACTTTTGCAATATAACATAGTTTTGGCCATTTTAGAGGAAGAATCATTCAATTATATTGAGCGTCAGTCTGATGGTCTTTTTCTACATAAGGTAATGTCAAGAATTCTTTTTGATAAATTTTGATAATGTATTCTAACAATTTTTAAGATGTGAATACTTGTTAGGTCTAAGTTATTACTACAAATGGTATATAAAAGAAATAAATTATGAAACCTTGAGGGATATTAGCCTGAATAATTTGCTATAAACTCAGATGTGATATTCAATGACTTTCTAATTCATCTATAACAATTCTAATCCATTTTCAGATGTACTCATTACTTGAGATTCAGTAGAATCATATATCATTTCCATATTTAGATTTGAAATATTTTTAAACAGATTTTCCCACCATTTAAATCAAAGATTGAAAAAAAAAAAAAAAAAAAAGTTTTAATGAGAAATTTGGAGGTCAATAACTCTAGAATGAATAATTCTAGCAAGAAACAGACAGCGATACAATCAACAGATTTTCAAAGAAGGCAGATTTTTTCTCACTTCAGGTAGTGGGAATTCTATAAGTGTGTAGTTAGTTAACTGATGCAACATATTTTGTTCTAAATATTCTGAAATAATGATATCTATATAGAAAGACATAAATATTCATACTAAATGGCAATGGGAAAAGATAAATTCCAATTTTTTATTATGTATAGTCATAAAAGAAAAAATACCTAAATAGTTGTTTCATAGACTCTTGGTTACTTTGGACTCAATAATTCCAAGATGAGCAATTTAAAGTTATGTTTGAAGGCAATAGTTGACATTATAAATGTCCTACATTTTGGCAGATAATGAAATAAACTAAATTTCCTTTCTCAGTTTTAGTAAATTCCTTACAAGAAATCAATTTTCACATTAGTACAAGAACACAAGCTCTGAATTTGTATTTCTAATGTGTAAAAATGCAAAAGAAGAATTATTAAAAATATGGTCTATAAACTTATATATACATATACTGGACTGATGCTCATATGCAACATGTTCTTTTTAAATGAAAAAAAAAAAAAAAAAATGAAGTATCAATGAGATTTACAAATCTTTCTTCAAATTGTTACATAGTATACCAATGGCTTGAATTGGTAAAACTATAAGACTAATGTGAAGTATACTAAAAGTATTTTATAACACTAATTCAAAAAGTTGATATATCTTAATTATTATGAGTGACAAAAAATATATATAAAGCACGTAATATGTGGACAATGTAATTTTGTTAGTTTTTTTTTTAAGCACTTTAACAAAAGTACACATTAAGAAAGATATTTTGGAATGTACAGTTTGATGTATTATGAATAATCCTTTGGGCTTATGCTTATTTTTCTCACCCCCTAACCTGCCCATTGCTAGTTAAGGAATCTCTTCTACTTTTGTCTTTTATTTTCTTATTAGGGGTTTACAAATATTTTTCACTTCCCTTTTTAAAAGTTAAACAATCTGACAATTGAGTAATCTGATCAATTTCATGATTACTAAGTAAATTTGATTTCTTTATGAAGCTTCTACATGACACATACTTTTATCTCATATTTATTGTAAGAGCTTTTATTAACTACTTATAATATGTATAACTAAGAATAATTATCAAAAAGTTTGTTTCAGATGTAAAAGTTGTTGACCATGGAGCTTATCGGTGTTCGGTCAAAATATCTATTTTACCTCTTCAATAAAAAAATTCGACTTGAATCAAATATGTAAATTGAATTTTTTATTAAGAAAATAAAAGTGGACATGTGAACTATAAACGTATAAGTATATTTACAGTAAAAAAAATTAAAAAAAAAAAAAAAAAAAAAAACAGAAAAGGAAATATGGTAAGTTGAGGCAAAGGCATGTAGACTGAATCACTTCAAAGAAAAAATGTGAGGCCATAGTTGATATTGCTGACTCAGGTTTCAATGTCAGAGCTTCAAACACATGGGATACCACACAAAGATTAGTCATAAGGCTTTGTACAGATTCGCACAATCACTTCAGAATAAACATTATTAGGGAAAACAATTATTATTAGAATGTTCTCATAAACCTCACATAATTTTTTTCCTGCATATACTATTTTTCAAGATTATGTGGACAAACATAAAATTTTTGGAAACTTTTAACTATTTAAACTCCTCTAAATAAGTATATGTCTATGGATCCCACTGGATAAGCCAAAAGCAGTCAGTGCAATAAAGATAAATTATCTCAGAAGACAATTCGACAGGGCCAGAATAGACCAGAAATAAAATAAAAGCATTAGATTAGAACTGAGAGTAAACCTCTACTAGGTTATATCAAATAGCTTTCAAATATAACATACAGTTTAACTAGCTGCTTATCAGTTATACTATATCAATTTTGTATAAATGTTTTTTTTATTAATTGTAATAATATTTATTAGTAATGAACAATACAAAGGGTTAAAAGTTAAAAATTTTTAAATTGAGACTTTTCAATTAAATAAACTTTAATTCTTCATTAAATTTAATTATAGAATGGAATAAGTATAGAGTGATTTTCTATAATTCCAATCCATGACATGAGTAATACTGATTTTTAGGTTAAGAATTTACTCTTCATGCAAAAGAAATAGTAAAATCTTATATAAGATTTTAATTTCTAAACTAAAGAAATTTTAGCTTATAATGAAAGTAGGATAATAATATGGGGTATCTTTTACTTATGTGTATAATGCAGATGGCCTCCGCTTTACTCTCTGCCAAAGTGTCGAAAGTACAAAAAAAAAAAAAAATTATCTTCTTCCAAAACTGATGATCTAACAACAAAAACTGTCAAGATTCATCAAAGTCAATAAATTTTATCCAAAATATAATTGTTTGAAAAAGGCATTTAAGGTAACTGATTTTTAAGCAATGCAAATATTGCGATTTATTGTCAATTTTGTCTACTATCTTAAGTAAAGGGTAGTAATGAAAAAAAAATGAATTCAATTTTTAAGTTATGATTAAATAAATTCAAGTTTTCATCTAAGAGCTTTACTGTTCTATGAGCTTTTCTGTTCTGAAAGCTTTAAAGTATTTACTGGATTCAATAAAATTTTAATTTAAAACATTTCAAAGAGTGATGAAGTACTGTACAATTTTTGAACAAATTTTTCAATCTTAAGAATTAAAGCAGGGAGAGGATTACTTCAAAGGAAAGCATAAACAGAAAAATTATTTTTTTTCTCAGCCAGTGATCAGTTTATGATAAGGTTTATCTATCATATTGGTGTTGACAAACTAAGGTTAATCTTGACACTCGAGTTTTACACCCACTCAAGTTTGCTTGATTTTTCTTAATAATAATCTTAATGAATCCTTTACTTTCATTTTTATTCTAATTCTCAAACTACTAAAAAAAAAATACAACAAAACTAAGAAAACAAAAACTTCTATCAGTACATTTCTCAAAAATGGCCAAAATCTCAAATATATTGGATAAGAATTTAGCAGTTATAAAACTCTTAACCCTTAATTATCCCCTGACAGGATCAAGATGAGATGAAATTATATTCAACACAATTACAGATGAGAATTAAATCAAACTTCAAAATTAAATTAAATTGTCTTCATTTCATTTAGGTACATAACCATAGAACAAAGGTATGGCTAATAGTTTGCAAGTAAACCTAAAAGGATAATGAATTATCGATAACTATAATTAGTTGCTACCTTAGTGACCAATCATATCACCATCTAGTACATTAAAAAAATAAAAGTCCTGTTCAGGCTTCATATAGCCATATGAGTTCAGAGGGGGAAATAGATGTTAAGGATATATTTATTCTTGACCGTTGGCACAATAGAGAAGACGTGATCTGGCCGCCTAATTTTTTACCATTCAATGAAGAATGGTCCGAAATTAAGACTGGATGTTCCCTAGGATCACACCAGGAATCCTATAAGACATTAGAAACAGAAGCAGAGAAAGAAAGAAAAAACAACTATGCACTGTGAGCATTGAACCCTGGACCTTTGGTTCAGGAGTCCAGTACCCTAACCACCAGTGCCCCACAGAACATAAACAAATTTATTAAATATAATGCATTTCATAATGTTTATAATCTGATTTTCATAATCTAAACCTCAAAGCATAAACATTAAATTAAGAATGGGAGGAAAAGATTTACTACACTGAGAGATGAATAAGCTGAGTAAAAAATATGTTTCACAGAACATCATTATCATGGAGAAAACTATAAGTAAGTTGATATAGCAAACCATTTGACTTAATTTTTTCTCATTTCAAAACCATTTATAATTTTTTTTACAGCTAAGAAAACAATGTATACATTAGGATTAGTATTTTTTTTATGATTGAGAACTAAAAAAAAAGTTGAAGTAACAAAAGTTAAAAAAAAAAATCAATAAATATTTAAAAAGGAAAAACATTTCCACCAAGAGTAATAAGTTTTTGTGATCTCTTAAGTAAGAGTGATCAGGGCACTACTTACTACTGTTCACATATATTGAGCTGGCATTTCAGAAACTTATCAGGAGAAACAAAAAGGTTTCCTTTATTTGTAAGGTAAGCTAAGTAATTCACCACAACTAATAAGAGACAGACACAAAGAGAACAGAAAAAAACAACATAATATTAAATTACCACAGCAAAGAGTATGAGTAATTAACTCTAGTTTATTGCTATTTGAAGGTTTAGAAAAAATAATGAATAGCTGAGTCAAAATAAACAATTCATTTTATATTTTTTTTTTAAATTGATAACCTTGTAAAAAAAAAATAGCTAAAAATATTTTAATTTTTTGTAGTTAAACAAGGGAAACCCTTCTATTGGACTTCATTGCATGAGCTATCTGAAGTTACCTCTTGGTCCCCAAAGATAGAAAATCAATTTTCCTCTTTTATGAAGGCAGTTTCAAAAAAACACTTTCAGTCAAATCACAGGAAATAACACAGCATTTTTAGAGATTATGAAGTACAATAATTATCCATAAAACAAGAATTGTTAGAAAATTTAAAATTACCAATTTTTTTATATTATTAATTATACTTGGCAATTTTATGTTAAAGCCCCCTTAAACCACTTCTTCCCATTATTCACACATACACACACACACACACACAAAAATACACAAAAATGATTTCTTCTACAAATTTAAATTT
>KZ807649.1:98911-123804 GCA_000696205.2 Oncopeltus fasciatus | reverse complement strand
AAAAAAAAAAATAATAAAAAATAAAAATTAACAAATATAGAAGTAAATTTCTGAAAATATTTTTCAATATTTCTGGCTAAGATTTTTCACACAGAAATGTGATTTTTAATTTATTAGTATTTATGATAATATTTTCTAAATATTTATAATAAAATAATTGATTTATACCAGGAAACAAAACACCAATGAATTATAAAACACAATATTAGTAACCTACAACTAAGCAAACCAAATCATACCATAGCCAGTTAGTGAAGTACTAAAAAGTAGGAAAATCGGGTATTCATATTCTTAGAATAAAGAATGCGTCAATAATTTTTAATTACCTGCTGGGAAAGTTCTCTTGTAGGAGCAAGAATAAGCCCGATTGGCCCGTCTCCAACTGCAAGTTCTTTTTGGTCCATTATATGCACCAAAAGAGGCCATATGAATGCAGCTGTCTTACCACTTCCAGTCTTGGCAATACCTTCAATTTACAAAGCAATATAAACATGATGAAATAAGAGAAACTAAATTATTTCACCTAAAATTAAAATGTGAATTAAAAAAAATTGAAGAAAGTGGAATATTATACAAAATATCTTCCCATTTGCTTAACTTTAAATGCTGAAGACCCACTAAGATTCTATCTGTTTACACACACATAAGAGCACAAATTCATATATTAGGGGTGAACATACTACTTTTAAGCCAATTATATTTTATAAATTTTCTTGAACCCTAATATAAGGAAAGATTAAATGATTTAAAATTTTGGTCTTTCCTTCTCTCATGTCACTCACTAGTAGCTTTATATGTCTAAATGTTTTATACCTGGATTTCTCATTAAAGAGGGAAAAATTTATATTCCTCTCACAAAACACATGGCCAATCACCCTAATGCGGTTCCCAACATTTAAATAAATTTACTTATGCTCTCTGGTTGTAGCTGGCTTGTATTCCAGTTTGTCATATGTAAAAATTGGGAAACGCAGTGATAGAATACAAGTAATCTCGATTTTTAAAATTAAATGGAGGCCTACCTTATAGGAGACTTGATAAACTTCTTTGGCAAACTTACAACCTATTCTACAGAACTCTGTTAAAATATAAACACTCAAAATTACCGCCAACCCATTAGAATAATTTCATGTTTATCACAAAAGGCAAAAAAAAAAAAAAATACAGAATACCAATCATTTTTTTATAAATAAATCCAAAATTCATCCAAAATGTTAATTGCATATAAAATATCAAAATATATTATTAGTTTATTTAAATAAATAACTTAAAGGAAAAAAGTTGTTAAGGTAACTTGAAGTAAAACAAAAAGAAAACTTACCAATTATATCTCTCCCCTGTAAGCCAGCAGGAACAGCTTGAGCTTGGATTGGTGTTGGCTGAGTATACTCGCACTTTCTAATAGCCTTCATCAGTGCTTCATCAAAACTTCAAAAATAAAATAAATTAATTTTTTTTGAAATGTATTTATAAGAAAAAGATGACCAAGAAACTGCAAAGGACATAAATGTATATTCACAACAGGCACTAAATATCATTCTTAAATGTATTTTTAAGAGAGGTATTTAATCAATAAACATACACACTGTTAAACAATTAACGAGAGGGGATAGAATAAAAAAATCTATCTGTCCCAGCCAGGAATCGAACCTGGATCTCCTGCTATCCGGGCCGGTGCATTTACCAGTTATGCTACCAGTCCTGGTAAATGCACCGGCCCGGATAGCAGGAGATCCAGGTTCGATTCCTGGCTGGGACAGATAGATTTTTTTATTCTATTCCCTCTCGTTAATTGTTTAAAATTTACGTGGGATAAAAAACCACAACCAAATAAAAAATATTTACACACACTGTTGTGTGATTAATCTTGTAAGGGGGTTTAAACTTTTTTTAACTATGAACTTTATTTAATTGAAGTTTCATAGTTAAAAATATGCTTAAGAATATTCATAGTTTAGAGTTTATAGGTTTAAGAAATATGCTTTTCATTTTATTAAACTAAATACACTTTTCAAAATACAAACTAAATTATTATAAAAATAGTATAAAATTACTTTTTGAACATTTGCTCCCTCATATTATTTCTTTATTTTTGTAATAATGGAGATATTAATAAATTTACAGATCCTTAGTTTCTCTATGACAACACAAAACTTTGGCTCCAAGATATAACAAAATCACTATAGATCTTCACATAGGCTTCCACAGTCTTCAGAATTAATCATGAATTTTCCTTCGGGCTTGACCATGCCAAAAAGTCAAAGATTTTTGTCAAGCTTTGACAAATCCTGTGATACCATACTCAGGACTGAATGGAGAATGAGAATGACTACAGGTCCAGGAGGCTTTTATACCTATCTGGGACCTTGAATAATAATGTTAACAGGGAAGAAGGTATACTTAAAGTAAAAACTAAAAATTTGCTTTAAATGGTAGAAAAATAAACACAGTTGCCAGTGATTTCAGAAACCAGACAGATATAATTTTCAAGAAATGAACTGATAAGAGCCAACCAATGAGAAGACAGACTTAGATAGACATACGAGGTCCCAGGCAGGTATAAAAGCACTTATTCTCCATTCAGCCCTGAAGAACCACAGAGTGTGCAAAAGCTCGGAAAAAAACAAAAAAACTTTTTGACACAGTTAAGCCTGGAAGAAGAATTTATGAATAAAATCATTATATTCTAATCTTTGGATTCAGGAAAAATTTAATTGTAAAAGGTTATAACTTAAGCAAAACTTACAAAGAACATTTTAAAATAAATATTTTTTTTATATACCAAATTTAATTTTCTTATAGTAATGACTGTTGAGCATTTTAATAAAATTGTAGGAGGATGTTAAATTTAAAAACATATATTTAAAGCACAAATGATGGAGATACAAGGAAATACTTAATAATAATTAAATTTGAGAAAGAAATTTAGAAATATGTAAAGTGCGTGAAATATTCAATTTGACAGATACAACTCTTTGAAAATGTTTGAGATATTTAAAAATGTTGACTACAAATGTAATTTCCTTAAACTCATTAGATCAAATTCAAGAGGAATCAGGCACATATTGGGCATTCGTGCAACCTAAATAGCAAATTTCATCAAAATCACAGTTACTGTTTAAATGTCTACATGAGCAGTAAAAATATAAATGTGAAAAGTAACAGTAGCTATAAATTATTCAAATAGTAGTATACAGTAGAAATTAATCAACTGGATTTGTAAACATATGACCATTAACAATCAAATAGATTTGGCAAAAATAATACAAATAGAGATAGTTACCCAAAATGTGCAAAACTTGAAACTGGATTAGGAGGGTTTGGTCCAGACACCCTGATTCCAAGCGTTGACCTCAGATCTTGGACCTTCTCAGGGCTCAATGACAAAATTTCTTCATGTTCTATATAGAAGTTCTTTTCAAAGTCTTCATATTGTATTGCGGAATGATCAATTGGTGGAAGAGGTACAATTATCTAAACAATCACACCACATCTCTGATTAGTTCTAAATAAAATTAAAAAAAAAAAAAAAAAAAAAAAAAAAAAGGACAATAATGTACACCATTAGATGATTTTTGTTGGGGTTCAGTCAAGGTAGATCCAAAAAAATACAAATTAAAAAAAAAAAGGGTATTAAAAAAAAAAATTATTTGCCGACGTTTTGGCTTACATTGTAAGCCATCTTCAGGGCTGTAGAAATACAATGTCGTGAGAATACAATAATATATAAGGACGTCCTGTCCTTAAGTTCATATTTCCATGTCTGAGAGCTAAATATACTTTTTGAGAAGGACACCGTGGGTGGTGGAAGAGTGGAGGAGGGGGAGGGAGGTAAGAGACGGAAGGTATGAAGGGAGAGCGGCCTGTTTCAAATGGGGGCAATAAAAAGGACAAAGAAAAAAAGGAAGGGTATTAATGGGAATAAGTAACTTTTGGAACAGGAAAAAAATGTTTGACAGGTTCATTTAGAAGGAGGGCTAATGGTTTTTAGAATGTTGAAAATGTTTGAATAAGTTGAAGAAATTTGTTTTATGTCCGTTCTGTCGTTAACTGGATTGTGTTGTAAGTTAATGTGAATGGTTTCAGATAAAAGACGTTTGTGTTCATAGGGTTGATTCTCATGAAATTGTATTTCTGCAGCCCTGAAGATGGCTTACATTGTAAGCCGAAATGTCGGCAGATCATTTTTTTTAAATTTGTATTTTTCTGGATCTACCTTGACCGAACCTCAACAAAAATCATCTAATAATAATAACTACGGTCAAAAAACTCTCCATTTGAATAATGTACACTTGATCTTATCAGTTCACAACGGGAAAGATCAGCAATATAGCTGAAAGTAATACTAAGCTGGAATTGATTTATTAATTATATTAGGAGTAGTAAATATTTAATTGTTGAACAGAAATGATGACAATAGAATAGACCCAGAATAGAATATGAACTGTAATGTGAACTTGCCATGGAATCAGATAAAAATTTAATTTGAAATCACCCAAAAAAATTTTTTTTTTCAAAAACAGATTTTTTTCTCAGTGTAAAAACAGATTTTTTTTCACCCAATTCACAGTGAATAAGAAAATAATCATAATGTACTTAACGTGATGTATTTAATATGGGGCCTGAAGGTCTCCATTTTATAATAAATAACTAAATTTCTAAATAAAACTAGATCCCTTACAATACAAAAATGGTGCCTTGTGATGCCATAGGTTTGATAAATGTTAGACAACTTTCTGACATTAACATTATGGTACATAACAAATTTCATTATAAGATTTACAGGAGTATTGGTACACTGAGGCACAAAACAGTACCTGTAGCCCATGACAAAACAATGTCATATATTTTGGCCAGTAATAATTTAATAACAATCAAGGGACAGTTAAAGGCAAGGCTAAGGACTAGACTACTATAATGCTGGTATAGTACAATTTGAAGTTAATAAGAACTTTCTTTCACTTCAAAAATAATTTTTCATTTCTTATTTATAAATTCTGATCTCACTATTGTGTTCAAAGAACTACAGTTGTAATAAAGTAGAAAAAAAAATTAAGTTGGATTTTAAGAGTCAATTACATAAATATTCTATAAGAAGCATTTGCAAAAATATTCTCTTATTGCCCTTTAAATCAACACCAGAATACTTGTAGTAAATAATGCAAATTCTCTCTGGTTGATGAACAGGAGGGTATTTGCAGCATTTGAGTCATTAATGATAGTTAAAACACTACCTAGTACTGGTACACACTCAAACTGAAATATAGCAAACCAGAATCCATTTTTACCAATTCAAAATAAAGTGTATTTAGTGTTTTACTTATAAACCATGAGCTCAAAAGTTCACAATAGATTTTTTATGATAATATAATTAGACAAAATAACAAAAAAAAAAAAGGTTTCATACAGGAACAGCACAATATAAGTAGATTTCTCATGACTCTTTAAAAATGGATATAAATAAGAGTATATGATGAGATTTAATTTATAAGCCAGAGAGAAAAATGAGCATTAAGCTTTGCTCTAGACCAGCCGGTAAGGAAGAGTGAGGAAAGCACTCACACATCATCGTAGTTACAATCCTAAATTTCACCCTAAACAAATGATTTTCATAAAAATTGCTTTATATTACAAATTAAATTCTACACTTACCAGGTTTTATAAAATTTTTAGTATCTTAAATATATAAAAAAAATAGGGTTTATTAAAATTTATATATATGTGTGTGTGTGTGTGTGTGTGTGTGTGTTTATAAGCATTCTAGTGTGCCTAACTTTAAAATAATGAAACCAAATTTGTTATTTATGTTTATTTATACATACCATTTGATGGTGGAGGGATAGGATAGGTTTGGTGAAAAGCCAAAATTTTAAATCTTAATATCTTTTTAGTTATTAGTGTTATAAAAAAACAACAAATTTCAGTCTTTAGTTTTTTTCATAGCAAAATTGTTTAAGGAATTCATATTGGTTTAAAATCCAATGAGAAAAGTAATATCTTTGTTGTAATTTGAGTCACAAAAATGAAACAAAAACATAATAGGTGTAAAATATAATTTTCTAGTGTTTCCATTCTATAGAATTTTTGAGAAAAATACTTATTAAGGAAGAAGTTTTGAATGTAACAACGTTAAGTGAGCGCTTCCCTCACTCTATCTTAACCCTTCTATAGCAAACTTTAGTGCTACTTTTTACATCAATAGTTCCCCTCAGCTTGTTAATTTAATTTCCCTTCTTTAGTTCTATCCTTTATGAAACATGGGGAATCTGCTTAGATAACACAGCTCCTCTGTAATGGACTTTTATTTCTGACATGTATTCATAAGCATTTATAAAAAATATGAAGTTAAATAATAAATTAACGAATTATTGCTTCTTTTGTTTTTCTTATTCTTTTTTTTAAATTTATTAATATAATATGGAAATAATGTTTCATTCTTTCTTTCACTACAAGAATAATGATAGGAAAAATATTCTTACTCATGTAACTGTAAATTTATACCTAGATATTTATCACTCACAAATTCTAACTTACTACGCCCAAGATCTGATGGCTCCTGGGGTAAGCCATGGTCGACAGAGCTAGGGGCAGGGGTGTTTATGCCAGGTCAGAGAATTTTGGCTGCCCGAAGCTCGTTAACCTGCCTGTTATGGGTATGGATATGGTAACAACGTTTCTTATCCAAGTAGTACATCCATCTCGAGGTAGGATGTGCTGGCCTCGTGGGGACAGTTTGGAGGGGCCTTCAGATAGTGGACAGAAGGGGCACTTTATTGTATACAGTAGTTTAGATAGTGAATAACAAATAGTGAATTTTGATTCGTGAAAAGTCTAAATTTCACTTAATAAGCGACTAATAATCATACTATGTAAGCTATTGTAGTGCTAAAATATTAAATATAAAGGTGGATGAATAGATAATGCAGTATGGTTTCCTTAGAGGTTCAACAATTATATTATTTCCCTGCTTACCATAATTTTTATTAAGCTACTAGTTTTAATGTTTATGCATCATCCTCAGGCTAAAATTAAACATTACACACAATTAAATTATTGGTATTATACTCAATTTTAGTCAAGGGTTGTTGTTTAAAATAATTAAAAGAAGAAAGACATTTTCTTAAATCTATTAAACAATAATTGTTAAAATAAATATCAATGTTATATAAAAAATGATAGTAAAATAAAATACCTTCTTTTTCGGAGGAATTGGATTTCCATCCTCATCATATTCAAGTTCATTGTCTGATGGCTCATCTTGGACTCCTGCTTGAGGATTTTCTTCCATGTACCTAAGGAAGACTTATTTATTAGAAAAATATATTTTATACATAAATTAAAACAAATAAATAAAACAAAATTAATTTACACATATTAAAAAATATTTTAGAAGCTTAAAATAGTTCAAGGATATATTATGTAATATTATTATTGTAGGCATTATAATCACCAATTTATGAATCATGTAAAATTTTGCTGAACTATTCAGTCATATGAAGTTTTGGCTCAGCAATCCCCAAAACATCTTCTACGATATAAAATAAAATAAGAAATACCAAGGCAATACAAAGAAAAAAAAATCTAATATAGCACATATATGATGTTAAAATATATGGTATTAAATGTCTAATCTAGAAAAATAGAAAAAAGTATTGGAGATGGTCAGATGTGGTTGGGTATAACATTAGAACAGTTAAATGCTAAACTATAATTAAAAAAATAGATAAATGAATCTTCCCGGATGCCATTAGTTAGGTTTAAAGCATCTTATATATATATTATATTCCTCTAATAAGAAATGGCATTTTCTATACAATTGTAATACAATATAAAACAAAAACTTGAATATGCTGCATAGTTGGTAAGGCTAATTGATCACACAATTTTAAAGACCAACCTACAATCCCTAAACTCCAAAATTAATAAGTAACTAACGGAAAATGAGAAGGGGAGAACTAGAGGAAGCAGAAGAGGAGAGAGTTCACCTCTCCACCTTTCATTCCTATAGACCCAAGGTAGGTTTATTTTCCCATCTACAAGAACATGTCCCCATACTTGTGAAGCTTTTTAAAAGTAAAATTCAAGTATACCTATCACCTTATAGCAATCACAAAAGCAGGTTGACAGTGATTTGGCCATTGCTTAGCCAATGATTTTGTCAGTAAACCAACTTTTCATCATAGGTTACAATAATCTGGTAAAATCTTATACAGACAGAATTTTAAATAAATATTTAAATATTAAATTAATTGTGGTATGTAATACCATGCTAAATTATTTACAAGAAATGAGCAGGAAGGTAGAAAAAAATCTTACTACCTCAGCAGGAATCGAACTTGGGTCTCTTACTTTCCGAGTGGACGCCCTAGTTTTTTTCTGGCTCCCTGAGCATTTCTTGTAAAGAATTTTAAATTAATTTCACAATAACCTCTTAGCAGATTGCTGAGGAGAAAGTTCCTGAGGAATTAGTCTACTGCTCTTTTTCACTTTCTGCATGGAGAGTAGGAGGGGACTAACAGTATCTTTTGATACATCACACTCCCTGGAAAGTTCGTGAGTACATGTGGAAGGATTTAACACTACATCTTTCTGCAACACCTTATTAATATCCATTAATACTCACCTGGAGTCATTCATAACTTTCAACAAAATTTTGCAAACCAATAACGTGCAATGTGCTGGTCAAGGTTACCTACCCTTCATATTTAATAAATTCATGAGCTGCTTATGTGGCTGTGACATTTTTTTCTGGTAGCAAATAACTTAACTGGGGCATTCTTTAAGAAGTCAAATAAGTTTTAACTAGTTTAGAGAATGCTCTAATGGGATATTAAAGTATTGGTAAGTATTAAATAGAATTAAAACATTACAATACCTTTGATATAATGAATTTGATAAAATGATCATTTTTCTTTATATACTCCTTTATTATTAAAATATTAGTTGTATCATTAAAAAGTTTATGAATTTGATAAACAACTCTTTGAACTCTCAATGTAGGATTTAGTAGAAAATTATGAAATAATACATCAAAGGAGGCTCCAATAATGATATTGCAAAAGGGTTATTTACATAAAATTCAAAACATTGCAAGGAAAAAAGAAATTATCCCACAACAGCGCATTTCATCCAATTTATTTGCTGAAATACAAAGAGCCATTACCAATCAAATTGCAATGGCCAACTACAGGCATAATTTTTATTTTTTATTTACCTGTAATATGATTCCTCAACATCTTCAATTTCAATATCATCCCGTACACCTTTTGTTTGTTCTTTTGTGACTGGTTTTTTTTCAGACTGTTTCTTAACCTACATATAAAAGAAATATAAATAAGAATTATTTAATTAGATTAAATGTAAACAATGAAAGGTAAAGGTCGTATAAATGAGAAAAAGGATTGAGTAAAAGGTATTATCTGAGATTGTGACAAAAAACATTTTTACACAGGGTCCTATATAAAAATTGGCCTGATTTTTATGTAGGACCATGAATCAAGCAAAGTATTTATTGAAAATAAATGTAAATTTTAAAATTCAGCCATTATTAACACGACACATCTAATCCCTTATATAATCTCTTTCATTTATAAAGGTATTCTCACATATTTTTGGCAGGGTTTATAAGTGGTTTGGAATCGAAGGAACATGGAATGATGTTTTTTTTACTTCACATGATAAATGAATAATTTTTTTAAAAAGTTAAAAAATTTAGTTCCTCTTCCATTTTCTTCTCATATAACCTCCTTTATCCCCCCCCCTACCCCATAACTTCCCCCACTGACCATGCCCCTTATAACAGCTTCTTTTCTAATGTTCTTTCACTAGTGCATTTTTATTTCTTGTTTTTTTTTTGGGGGGGGGGGGGGGGTTCTTCAGCAAATTCTGGAATTATTAACTTTTTATATGAATTAATTTTCTCCAGAGTTATGAGTATTACCATTAGAAGTAGTTTCTAGGAATGAATATTCAATTTATTTATGTCCCTTGATTCAATAGCTGTCATTTAAAAGTGGTTTTCATGGGAGAAAACTTTTTTTTTTATATTTGACAGTTTCAGCTGAAAAAAGATGAGCAGTTATCAATTTAAAAAATTAAATAAAATAAAAAAAACCACTCTTCTTCATTCCTATCCTTTTATAAAAGTGTTTCAATTATCTTGTAAAAAATGCATTAGTCATCCAAGCCAATTCATCCAGTTAATTAACTTCTTTGAAACATATTGGCTGCTTGCTCTTTCGAATCACCAGTAATTTACTTTAATCATTCACTTGAATATTGGAAAAAAACTACCACTGCAACTCTTTCTTTGCTATTTTTTTTAATTAATAACACTTTGGCAAACACATAAAAAATCAAATAAAAAGCCCATCTTGTCCACATTACAAATTATGCCTTTGCTATAATATAATGTTCCAGAAAAGGTTACTACAGAACAACTTCTCTCCAACGATAACAATACAGCAGAGATACCTCATTGCTCTTATCTTAGACTGAATGAAACTCAAAATGCCATGGCCTTTTAAAAATTTATTTAGCCATCCAGCTTGCGAAAAATCTTTGTGGTCTAATATCCAGTAGCAAATTCTAAAATTTTATCTGTACAGATCTTCTAGTAAGTTCAAGCAACTTTTGAGCAACATTTAGGACTTGTTTTTATTTAGCACAGAAAGGCTGCTGCCAATAAAAAAAGAAGAAAAAAAACATTAATGCGAGTTCTCTGACATATCCATGCCTAAACTCTATCCAGTATTACCAATCCTGATAACCCACTACATCGTCTGAATAGGTAATGGTTGCATGGCCTCCTTATTGCCAACACTTAAATATTTTAAATAGTTATTTAGAAGTACTGTCATTGGGCAGCTTCTTCATCAAGCGAAATACAAGCTAACTAAAATTTTATTTATTTATACTATTATATACCAGCCCATTACAAGGTGCACAAGTGCAGAATGTAATAAATAATAAAGTCTTTATGAATTAAAAAACTAATGAAGGGAAATGAGGGGGAAAAAAAAAAAAAGCTGTCACATATAGGCTAGTTATTACACAAATTTTTTTCCAGTAACTTTCGCTTTTGACATTATATTTTGAAACTATCATTCACACAACCCAAGTATTTATAATAAACCTTAAAAAATGTATACTTAAAATACGACATTAAAGTAATTCAAACATAACAACCTGATTATCAATTTGAGCCATATAAGCGTCTAAAGGATCCTCTTCATCAGAATCCATGTTTTGTTCCATACTTGGATAGGCAGATGGGCTACCAGGAGCAGGGATGTAGTCTAACTTTGGTGCCTCATCTTCCTCTTCAAAATACCTAATAATAATAATAACTATAAGTTGTTAATTCTCAAATCTTAACATTATATTAAAGAGAACAATATAAATATTATATTAAGGTTTTCAGTAATAACTTGAACGGAGTTATACTTAACATTTTTAACTCCACAGAAGTTTTTTTTTTTTTTTTTTGCATAAGAATCCAGTGCCAATTTATAGCTTCATTAAAAAAAATTATATTTTCATGATCTTGATTATTCTAGAAATATGACTTTATAGATACATTTAGACAAATAATATATTATGGTTACAAGCATTGGATCTAATAATTTATGTAATAAGAAAATCAATATGGAAGAGAAGTAGGAAAAAACTAAGGAGGAAAATAAAAACTAAGGATTTACATAACAGGGAGAATGAATTAACTTGTAATGAACAAATAAACCATAAGGCAGATTTCAAACTTAAAAAAGATCAACATCCCAGGTTATACTAATTACGTGTAAATATTACCTTAAACCACAGGCTGAGAATTTATTATAAACATACTCTGAGACACGTATCAGTTGAGGTTTGATTTCATGACACTTGGATAAACTGGTCCTCCACACATGGATGTACGGTGTGTTCAAGTGTCATGAAACTAAATCTCAGATCCCTCAAACTAAATGTTCAGAAATCACAAATACGCTAACATGTATCTGTGTTAAATTTATGTAGATACTACAAATCTTGCAAAGAAAAAAAAATTTTTTTGTAAGAACTTTTACTTCTTTTGATTTTTAAGATATAACATCAGTAATGAAATTCAGAATTTGAACTGAATATGCTGTTCCTGCAGGGCAGATTTTTTTTCTTCTAAATTCACGAATGCTTCAGTGTTTTCAACAGGCAAATATTTAATAATATTCACTTTCTTGAATTTTTTATTGCAAATAAGATTATGAAGGTCTGCTAAAAAAGTATCCTTCACAAAGAAGCATACAATAAATAATTTAAAAAAATGATTTTAAGTCATCTCTGACAATATTGGAAATACCCTAATTTCCCTCTAATAAATTAGTTATTATAAATATAATCAGGCAGTAGAATCATAAGTAAGAGACATTCTATTAACTTACTCTTCTTCAGTCTTAGAGCGTTTTTTAGGAATGCCCCATGTCGCAGAGAGGGCGTTCTCTGTAATGGAGCTCATGGTGGAGTAGCCCTGCTTGGAGAGGGCTGCTGTGGGCGGGGGTGGAAGAGCAGCCTGTCTTTCAGCCTTACTCATCAGGTGGAAGCCAAGGGAGGACTTCCCTCCATCACCACCCCCTCCTCGCTGATAATAACTCATTATATCACTGTCAAAGGGAAAATTAAATTGAAAGAATAAATTTATACTGAGACTAGATATTCTTATAATAGAATAAGCAATAAATATATTTCTATAAGCTGAGATAAACACTCTTTTGAAACAAGTATTTCAATTGGCTTGATTCTTTTTATTTTATTTCTTTAAAAAAATTTACTATAATCAAATAAAAAAAAAAAATATAAACCCCCCTTTGCTGTGATTTTTTTAATTATATACATTATGTTTTAGAACCGGTAGATCATTCAGAAAGGGAGAGCCCAAGGGAGGAAGGGAGAGGGAGAGAGAGAGAGTGGTGGGGGGAGAGGGAGAGAGAGAGAGTGGTGGGGGGAGAGGGAGAGTGAGTGGAGGGGGGGGAGAAGGGGACAAAGTGTTACTTTTAATTATTTTTATATTTTTCTCAAAGTAAATTTTGAATGTATCTTGAAATAGGTGGAGGGGAAAAGAAAAAAAAATATGGCTAATAGATACTTTGATAATTCCAGAACAGGTTCAAAATTTGACTATATGCTGATAGCACAGATATTTAAAAAAATTACTTCTTACTTCCTATCTTTACAAAAAAAAAAAAAAAAAAACCAGAATGGGCTTATTAAAGGACCGAACTCATAGCAAGACATACAAGATTAAGACAGCATCTGTTTAACATAGGTCTGGTGGATACAACTTAAAAAGACAATTGATTGGAATGCACTAGTATTTGCAGCTATTTTTGTGGTATAATATAAATGCACTACAAATCAAACTATTTCTCCCTTTATAATGCATTATCTTCTTACCTATATTTAATCATATTAGATAGAGATAACAAACACCATTATACATTTTAATTATAAGATAATTTCAACAATAAGAAACTTAATAGTGTCAAGATTTATTAAGTAATAGTTAAAACAAAGAAGTACCCAACAATATAGATTATCAAGGACCTTGATGCCTTAAAATTATGGAAGGGAAATAATATCTGATTTCCTCCAGATAGGTGATCATCTTTCACATACCTACCAAATAAAGATACCAGTCAAAACAATTTTAATTATTACTAAAAAAAAATTAGACTAGGCAAAAAACAATTACTCCTAAAACTAAAAAATAATTATAAAGACATACGTAGAATAGAAATTAATTTAAATTTAAGAGTAAAATTCTAAATGAAATTTTGTAGAGCAATAAGTCTGTCAAATAACTAATAGAAGAATATAATAAGATGTCATTTGTATTATTAAAATACCTTAATTAAAAAAAAAAAAAAAGAAAAGAAAAATGACGTACAGTAGAGATTACATTCAAAGGAACAACTAGATGTAAACACAACACTAAACTAACCTGACGGTTTAGATAACCACTACGACCAATGATGACCTAAGCAAAGGATTTTTAATTTAAATGGTATTTTCAAAATAATATAATATATATGTTCTGTTATTCTTAATAGAATATTTGAAAAAAGAATTTACATTTTGTATCTAATAATTCTAAGGAATAAAAAAAGAAAAAAAAAGAAACCTCATAGTCCTTCCACCGAAACCTGCTAGTTCTTTTATTTTAGTAATTTAAATCATATATGTAGAAGAAAAATAAATTTAAACAAATTAAGCAAATATAATAATTAAATAGTAATTGTTAATAATGTAAGCATATCACAGCAACACTGCTAAGGTCAAACAATAATAGTTACCATAGCAGTGATTTTATAGCAGTTCCTCAACGGATGTTTTGTTGAAGTGAAATTTTGATATGAACGTTTGTGAAATAGCTATTGAAGATAATAGCGATGATGAATTTGACAAATCCAAAATCAAAAACAGACGGACAAGCGAACTGTGGAACTACTTCACCGCAGTAAGCCGCGAGCATGCTCTATGTGACTTGTGCCATCAGAAGTTCTCATACAAAACTTCTACCTCTAATTTAAGGAAGCATATGCTCTGCAGGCACAGAGATAAGAAACTACAATCCACAGATGATAAACGTGCCAAGGTAACCCTTCTACTTTTAATGATTTCCAATCAGAGATATTCTGTTTTCAACATGATAACTGTTACTTGCAGTCACGCCGCCATTGTATCTTGTGTCAACTTCAATTTCTTAACTGTGATCTTATAGTTCATATCTTATCAATCTTATCAATTTAAGCATTGGATTCACTATTTATTTGTAATTTCATGAAATTTTTAAAAATATCGGAAATAGTCATATAATTAGAATAATTCATTGCCTGCCTTATTGTACTTAATAAACAAATAATATTTGTTTATTTTGGCTACAGTTTGTCATATTAAAGCTTTTTCTTATTTATTACCCCTATAGATTTAAAGAGGATTTACATTCCTGTTTTTACATTGGTATACTAGTGAGGTTGTCTGGTATTTCATTCTTTTTCTATTGGCATTTTTAAAATACTTGCATTATATGTGTCATTTTTTTATTATATTATTGTGGAGTTGGAAAAATGAAGCAAATAATGTAATTATTGTAATTATTTCTTTCTTTCGCGCATCAACTACAAAGGTTTTTTTTGCCTAAAGTATTGTAATATGCATGTTCACATACATGTATGATAGAACTTTAATTTTTGACCCTTAAATCAAAATTTTATTTTGTAAAAATGTTTGTTTAAGGGTCAAAAATTAAAGTTCTATCATCTATGTGTGTGAACATGCATATTACAATACTTAAGGCGCAAATAACCTTTGTAGTAGAAAGAATTCTAAGTCCTTTGAAACTCTTAAAATATGTGCTGTCAGGGCTAATGTTCCGAGTGACCCTGTCAAACTGACAATGTATGATCCGAGTTCTTTCCTGGCCAAGATTATATGGACAAACAAAGGCCTTATCAATGCCACATGTGTTTACTAAAATCTATATCCCTATAAAGGACCCGAAGTACTAATATATGTTTTATCAAACATCCGAATGATATAAAGATAGAGAATGGATACAGGCTAAGTAAAAACTAGCTTCCTGCTTTGACAGAGCAACAGGTACACAGACACAGACATCTCATGACAGTGATTTTAGACAGGAATCTCCTAGTACCAGGTCCGAGCGAAGGGCTTCTGGACCATGGCATGGCAGACTCTGATCACATCACTAGAACCCACAGATATAAATACTCTTTCCCTTAACTTCTATTGTAACCCACAGCAAGATGAGCAAAAACTTGGTAACTATAAATAAAATGACACGATCCAAATCACAGAAGAAATTGTGATCATGTATGTTTGTATATATATATATATATTTATATTTATTTATATCCTTTTCTCAGTTTTATGTTAGATGGTATAAGGCCATCTCCTGACATTCCTGGATGATATGCAAACTGTATGGATGTCTTCTTAAGTATTATATGTCTATATGCTTATTAAATCATTTCCTCCAAACGTCTGTTGTAATATGGCAAAAATTTTCTTCTCAGTCTTTAGTTTGGTTTCCCTGCTTTGGTTAATAGTGTGGAATTCATTCTTTTATTTGATTTACTCCAAATCCTAGGCTTGTGCTGTATAACCTTACTAATGGAAGGATAAATAATTTATAGCCCTTGTTGTGATGTAACACCCATCTGGTGTTAATGACTGTTAGTTGGCATGTCCTGATAGTAACTTATATGTAAGTCGTATGACCACTTCACATATATCTCGACTCTTTCATGAAGTTTTCAAAAGGAGTATTGAAGATGACTATGAATGATTTCAAAATTTTTGCTTCATCTGTAAAACAATTACGTTCCACCAAGAGTATATAAGTGCCCTTCTTGTATGAGCAGCCTTGCTTTACTATACCACTGAATTTCCCTATAGAGCTAGCTCTTTTTTGTCTAAATAGTCAAAAGGTAATACTCTGTCAGAGCTTGACTATAGGTCTTCCGCTTTCCTTACCTCTGTTGTATTTTTGTAATGTTTTTTATAAATGATTTTTTCCCTGGGTTAGAATTATCTTCATTAGGCTTTGTAATACATTTAGTTAGTTCATCTTTATTGAAATTTTTTTTTTTTTTTCTGGGGGGACCTTGGATCTATTTTAAAAGTGATGTCCGTATGAGTGTGGGTTTTTCTTGTGTATGTTATAAGCTCCAGTAAGAAGAAGAAAATACTTCTACAATATTAGGTCAGACAAGTTTATGGAGGAGGGAATACATGTTACAGATATGCTCATTTGCAATCCAAAGATTATGTCGATGTCTTGTAGGGTCTTGACTATGTCTTGCCCAATGGCTCTACAATGAGCCAAAGCTCACTAGAGAAAGTGTGTGGTCAGCAAACCTGCTGGTCACCTAATTTTTTTTTATTTATTGACTTAATAGTACCTATTAAAGCTGGGTGTCCCAGGACCCTTTCAAAAATCTAGACCATTACTTACACACACATAGAAATATTAAAAACAAATTATGTACTATGTTCTATAATGGCAACTGCCATTCTCTCTTTCAGTAAGAAGGCATGGTAAGATTTTTTACTTCAAAAATAATTTCTATGGTAATGAATTTCTTAATGGTCAAAAATGTCTTAGGCCTATTAGTTTTAAAGCGATTATGTAATATTTATTTTATCTTATTTATTTACTTCTATTATTGGTAATTATTTGTAATATTTTGCAGTCAAAGGATGACAGCTTTTCTAGTCCACTACTAATTAATGATGAAGAAGTAGATGACCCAGTTGAAAGGTTAAGAATCAAAAAAGAACCTGTGAAAAAGAATGATCTCTCTTCTCGGACCAATCTCTCTACTTTTCTTACCTTCAAAAAAAATTCTTGGGACAGAGGAAAAACAATCGAATGCGATGAATATGATGCTTACGGAGTCACAGTTGCTGCTAAACTTAGGAAAATGGAAGAAAAGCAAAGGCTGTTCTGTGAGAGAATTATCAATGAAGCTTTGTACAAAGGCGCATTAGATCAGCTCACTCCTCTGTCTGATATAGTTATCTGTATACCTGGAACCAGTTGACTGGGTGTTCCTGTTTTTGTTTTGTTGTTTTTTTTTGCCTAGTTAACCTTTAACTAATGTAAATAACTACATCTTGTAAATAGATCTGTGTTGTTTTAAAACAAAATAAGGATTTTTTTTTCTTTATTAGTAACAAAAATATGTGTAGTTTGGAATTTTTACCTTTTCAATACTCACTGTACAATTATTTATTAAAGCATTGAATGGTGTAGTTTTAGTAAAATAAAAATGAAAAACTTTGATGTATGGAATGATTTTATTATATAAAAAGATTGAATTTTTAAAAAGGATTAAAATGAAAAACAAAAAACTGAAGGAAAATGTTGCATATTATTTCACAATTTATTTTTTTACATATTTTAAAATAGATTTTTAGCATTTTTTGGGCAATGTTGAGAGGTTTACAAATTATGGAATTTTATAATTATAGAATAAAATAAATGATGTGAATTTAAAAACAATTCTTTGAGGACCAAATGGTGCAAATATGATGAAAACTATTAGTGTGACCAGGTGATTTTTAATGAGTTTGTCAAAAGGAAAAAGTCCAAGGGTTGGTAAGTGTAGATGTCTCAAAGTTATAGCTATTTTAACCTCTTTAGCATCTTCTTGTATTTAATTAGGTATCTCACAGAAATGGACTCAACCTACAGTTTAAATTTAAATGAAAAATGGTAAACTGAACCATTTTTATAATTTTACCACAGTAGGTTAGCTCTAAACAAATAAAGTAATCAGCACATGGTTGCATAGATATGTTTAGACTCCAGCCCACCATTTCAATGAAGGACAACTGTTTGGTATGCAATGAAATATTAAGAGGAAAATAAATATTAAGGGCAATGCATTTGTCGAAATAGCACAAACCTCTAGTTGAAAGGTGAAAATGTAATTTTAAATGTTAAACCCTTTATTTACTCCCATAGGATTGATGGATTTTGCTTATGAAAAATTAGGTAAATTTACAAAATGAGCTGAACCTAAATTTCATCAAAAAGGTACTTTTAATACAAATTTCCCTAAAAAATAAACTAGTTTATGTTTTAACTTTTATGTATATATATATANTTTTTTTTGTTTTTTTACGCTTAAAATGATCTATATGGAATTTAGTTGATGAACTGATTATGATATAAAGGGAATGTAAATAGTATAAGTTGTTTAGAAATATGTTCCAGGTTTAGCATTTTTCATAATTTGAACCTCTAATAGAATATCTTGCGCTAATAATCTTTTCTAAATTCATACAATTTTTTTAATGATTAATATTATCAGATTCATATTAAAGAACATATTTGAGTATCTAAGAATATATATTATTGTAGAATAATTTTCAATTTTTTTCCCACTAATTACATATTCTTAAAGTCCACAAAACATAAAATTTTATCAGAAAATTGTACTTGTGATACTTTAATTCATTATAATCATGCATATAATATATTATATTATTCATATTTTATTCTTATTGTAAACTGAAAGCAGACAATATAACAGTTTATAAATATTAATTTAGTTGTGTTTTATTATCCCACATAAATTTTAAACAATAAATGAGAGGGAATAGAATAAAAAATCTAACTGTCCCAGCCAGGAATCGAACCTGGATCTCCTGCTTCCCGGGCCGGTATGTTTCCATTACACCACCAGCAGGAGATCCAGGTTCGAGTCCTGGCTGGGACAAATATATTTTTTATTCTACTCCCTCTCATTAATTGTTTAAAATTTATGTGGAATAATAAACCACAACTAAATTAATATTTATAAATGAAAGTTAAAAAAGTAAATAACGAGAGTCGATAAATGTCAGCTCCTTCGAGCATAAGACGATGTATTCGTCTTTCTCATGGGTTAGGCTTCGCTAGTTTGTTGGGAATTTAATAAGTTATCTAGCTCGTCCAGGTGGTAAATTAAACTAACAGTTGAAATTATTTTTAAAGGTCTAATAATTTTGTCTCAGCTAGCTGTCTTAGCCATATGGTTTCTATGTAAGACATTAAGATTTTTGAGGAGAAAAGGAGGTGGAATAGAGGACCAATGGAGTATTCTTGGAAGGAAACAAACAGCTCGATCTCTCAAGGCCCTGTTACAGTCAATTCTGTGTTTTTCTATGTAATAAGATATTTATAATATGAAAATATTTATCTTTTGTTTTCAGTAAATTTCCCATTATTTCCCCAAAAGCATAAATTATTTTAGTGATTAAGTATAAGTCATTCATACTCATTGGAGTGAAGAAAGTGAGGGAAGCCCACATGTGCATTTGGTTGTGATCAAACTATTAATAATTCACTACATCGATTTCAACAAAATTTTGAACACACTTAGTAAGTATAAAACTAGATTTTAAGAACAAACTAAATTTCATCATTAAGAAATTTACATGTCATAACATTAATGTAAGGTTTTACAAGCTCAATATTGTAGGTGAAAGAAAGCAAATTATAATCTTAAGTTCATTAGGGATGTAATTAGTTCTTTTTTGAAAAAGATTGTCTGGAAATTCTTTGTTATCAAATTAAAAACCTCTTTCATTCACTTATCATTCTAGATATAAATACCTTTAAGAAAACTATTGGGTTTCTTTAACAGTAATATACCCATTTTTTTGTTTTATTGCCAAACTTCCATTTTTTAATACATAACAGGAACTGTTTATGCTCTCATTTTATGAACTCTACAGAGAGATTAATGTTATTGAAAATATTGTAAAGCATTTAACATGAAATGTAAAGTAATGAATGGCGGGGAATAAGGAAATTCCAATCAATACATAATTGTAAAGATAATTTTATTTAAAAATTATAACAAATTTGTATGCCTTAACTTTAAATATAATCATTATTTGTAATACAATAATTCTTTTCACACGTTATTTCACCAATATATAATAAAATTATCACGTTTTTAAATCCTGACCTTAAAAAGAGATTTTATAAGTTCAATATTACTATTTTAATATTTGGGGGAAATTGCATCCTTTCACACAATCAGTAACATTGAATAAATATTTTAATGGTTGTTTTTCTTACTTTCAATGTAAGTAAGATTATTAAATGTATATTAAAATTATTTGAAGAATAAGAATCATTCTCCTTATAAGGTGAATTAAAGTAATCTTTATTTGAATATACTGAGGCAGATTATTTCAATATAACTTATTTAAAATCAATGTTATTGACCGACAGTGAGTTTATCAGTAGTAATGATGATGTAAAACTGTTATTTTTAGTAATGGTTTAGGCTTTGTTTTATAACAGAAATAAAAAAAAAAAAGCAAAACACTAATTCTAATTGTACACGTAGTTCTTACTATTTTCTTGCAGACAACTTTAAATTTTAGCAAGTTTGACTTATAAGTTAAGGATATGTATTGTCAACCATTGAAAACAATAAACAAATCTTTTTATAACAATATGATGTAATATTTATTCATGGACAATATTTGATTAGTTTATTGGCTTATAAAACTATTGATGAATGACAAAGGAAATTATGGTCTTTGGGTCAAATATATACTACACTATACAAATGAGTTACAAATTTTGCTTACAATTAATGGCAAGTTATTTAAGATAACTTTACTGTTATTTAACATAAAATAATCAATGTACTAGATAAAGAATATTTAAGTTGATTTTCATGAATCAGTGATTACTTTCTCTCAAAAATGGTGTAACAAACAATTTTTTGGCTAGGAACTAGAGTTCCACTGTAATGTAACTTAATTGTAAAAGATCCCAAAATAATGATTGACAAGTTGCATTTAAGATGAATATGAGTTATTAGATAGATGTCTGCCTTAAATTTCATCTTTAGTTTTCATGATTTTGGCAAGCCTTCTTTTGACTTAACTTTTCATTTCCTGATTTGTATAGTAATCAAATGTAAAATTTAGTATTTTCCCATAAACATTTGTTGTCAGTTAAAAGGGTTACACCAATACCAAGAAAGAAAAATATACCGAAGGCTTCTATCAGTAAATTTTACATATATACTATATTTGAATAATAATGAGACATTTTAATGCTTAGTTCAGTATGTTGTAGCATCAAGTAAAACCATGAATAATATTATCTTAAAATATATCTAATATATTAGGTGCTGAGGTTTTATATAAAACTGATTTATTAGGGGGCAATCGACCCTGGAATGGAATGGCAGAAAAAAAATTAGTCACAAGCAGCTAATTAATTGAACTTTATAACAATAAAAATGTATTAGAAACATTATATTACCTGGGTGACATAAAAGACACATTAAACTTTATTCTGACAATGGCTTTGAGTCATTATTGTAATTCTGTCCCTATCAAACTGGCAATGTGAAGTACTAACTATAAGTGTAAGCCAATATGGTAAAAACACTATAAACATACACACCACATATCAGTAAAAAAAACAATCTTGGCAAATAGGCATTCAATCTATCCTATCAAAGAAATATAAATCTTTCTCATGCCATTAATAACAGAGATATTAATGACTTATATTAGTTTCTTTTTATTTTACCCCTGATTTCAGACATTAATAAACTCAAGCAACATTTATATAAAGAAGCTCAATTATTTACTTTGGCTTCTCTATTTTATAAAAAGATAGCCTTAATGTGTAAATTTAGTTAGCTTTACAGAGAGGATTCCTGTTTACATTCTTTAAGTAACTTTAATGTAAATTATTGATGCAGATTTTTGAATAATTTGCCTTCTTAAAACCATACTCCCTCAACAGTTTAGCCTCTGTCAAACTCAAATGTCAAAAATGAAAAGCTTGATTCCAGAAAGAAATTAAAAGAAAAGAAAAGAGTAATCAAAGAATTTGGATTCAATTACCAAGTTATAGTTCTCTTGAATCACTATACAAGGAAAATATACGTAATGTGTCACATGTACAAATAAATAAGCAGTATATATACTAATCAGGTTATTGATTTAAATTCTGAGCATAGCTTGGACACTAGGTAAAAAGTTGGGTTTCTTTTTAGAAGAAGGCAAGTTGAAAAAACTAACAGAGTTGAAAGAAAATTAAAAAGAGGTGAAAATGGTAAGGGTTCAGATAATAGGTTTTGCACAAAGGTATATATGCATATATGTGTGTAACTATTAATACAAACATTTTAAAATGATTAATCTTACTGCATTTGAGAAATCTTTTTACTACTAAAAAGAAGCATCAGTAACACAGTAGCTAAACTAAGCAGTTTTCATGGGGCTAAACTTAGATTTCATGTGCTTCATTTAAGATGAACATCTTTCAGTGTAAATGGCACTAAAAAGGATAGTAAATTTATATTGTTTAAGATAATGTCACTAAGGCTGGTTCTTGACTGATTGGGAGTGGGTGGGTANTTTGATATATAATTAAATAATAGGAATATTTAATCTGGAAAGTTGGCAATAATAAAAACTAGTTTTTATTTTAAACAGAAATGTTTGTATTCAAAAAACCTATTGAACAAAACCTGACCACATGCTCTACATTGTTTTGATTGGTTAACCAATCTCCAAAAGGTGAATGTTAAGCTGTGGGGGATGTATATGTGTGTGCATGTAAATGGAAGAAATTAAAACTAATAAGGAGAAATTTTAATTGTATTCTGCAGTTGGGGAGAATCATAACCAGGATAGGAACAAAATTATATTTTAGTGGACGTAAGATTAGTGACATCTACAAATTGGTAACTCAAATATAGTTGATTGAAAGGTCAGGGCTCATTGATGGTTCACAGAAAGTATATAGTAGCCATGCAGATTCATAATGTAGAACAGGTGCATTTCGTAGTTATTTTATTTTATCCTGGTCATGATAAAGATAATGTACTTTATGCCATTATTATAATAAACTAAATCTAATTTCATCAATTCAATCAATAAACTAAATCTAATCAATTTAAAAGAGTAGTTTTAATTAAAATAATTTGATTTCCAATAAAACCAACATTACGGCAATAGTAATTGTTTAATTACTTCCTACTGCTGTATTTGTTGAGGAGCATTAGGAGTACCAAGAAAAAATCTTATCTGGTTAATCAACAAACCCTTTAACTAGTTTATTAAGTATCAATAATAACGTTCAGTATGGTAGAAAAATAAAATTGGTAACCTCACAATGATTATGTAATATATTCCGAACCTTATGTTACATAATGACAAGTACATGATATTAGGCCTTAAGTGAAAACATCAAATTATGAAGTTAAAAGAATTATTATATTAATGCCATTTATTGCTTTAAACTTTACAATGCCTGATTTATATTAGAGTACAAAACTGAAAGGAGTTTTTTCTATGGGAAACACTGATAGATAGTGAGATAAATTATTTTATTTACTTACCATTTTAGAGGTTGTTTTGAGTTATTTTCTTAAAAGTTTTTAGTATAGACAATAAACAAACTCAAGTTAATTAAATTTACCTCTTTGCTTTAAATATAAAAATAAAATTAATGAAAATTGTTTAACTGATTGAATGGTAAGGGAAATTAGCTGACAGATATAATAGTAAAAAGTACAAAAAGATAGTTGTTGTTTTAACTTACATCTAATAAAAGAGCTTTACTCGAATCAAAAAATTCTGCTTGTGAATGAAAGAACTATTACAATTAAAACAATAGAAAATGAAAGGTTAAAAACAAACTTAAGTTAGTACAATACTTTTTAAATACTATAATTTAAAATTGTTCGATATTAACCTAAAATAAAACCATTCAATTTTAGGCACATTCAAAGGGTCATCATTAAATAGTTCAAAAATTTCATTAAATTACCAAAATGAAAATTATTTAACTCCTTTTTTATTTATAATGTAAATAAGAGCTATTTATATCATTCTCAAATAAAATATAAAACAACTTTTAATACAGATAGAGCATATATCATGTGCCTAACATTGAAAGCCATCATTTACTTGCCAAGTTTGACAGTGGATTATCCATTCATACAGAGACATGAAATTATAAATCCACACAGGAAGATTGGCAAATTATGTAAAAAAAAAAAAAAAAAAAAAAAATTAAATAAAAACAATAATCTCACTCATTGATATTCATTTCTTTCCTCTTTCTAAACAGTAAATTATAATTACTAATCAAATTTATTTTTCGTATAAAATCAACAAAACAAAATTTGAATTTCAAATTTATCGTTCGGCTGGTGGGACCATCATTAGCCAGAGGCCAGAAGTAAGAACGATGTAATAAAACAAGCACAATGATTTAATAAATTTTCTTCCTGCACCAGTCTTCAGACAAAACATTTTAAATATGTTAATACTGCTGCAAAGAATTACATATATATATA
>KZ807649.1:74098-98874 GCA_000696205.2 Oncopeltus fasciatus | reverse complement strand
TTTATATATACATTTTATGAAGAGCCAGATTTTATTATCTTAATAACTTAGGCTCCACAATTCAAAGAAAAAACTTTTATTGAATAGTCTTTACTATGTAGGGTCATAATTATTATTTATGATTTTCATACTTTTAAAAATAAAATGGGATTCAAGTTTATGTCAATTTGAGAATTCCTCTAAAATTAAAATTTCCAAGGTATTCAGGTAAGTAGTGGTATATGTAAGCACTGCAGATAAATTTATTGAATGTAGTTATGAATGATTATTTATCATCCATAATATTTGTCATAATTTATAAGTTATTTTATGGATATATAAAAAAAGGCAAGAAATTGACTTGCACTACTTATTCTTCAGCCATCCTCTATACATGCAATGAATTCTTTTAAGTTATGAGTAAATTACAATGCTAATAAGATAATTAAAAAATTAAATTTTAAGTTTTTGAAACAAAATAAGCATCTGGCGCAGAAGCTATCAGGTAAAAAGAGATTTTTCTTCAACTTTGCTAAATTTACATATACAGCCATATGATAAAGTACAAATAGAAACATAGGTGAATTATTCTAATGGAATTAATTTGAACAAAATTACTCACACAATTTACATGAAGTTGAATATTAACAAATTTGCCAAATTAATTTCATCGTAAATGATTAAGTATCATAGGAATGCTCGAAAAGTAATAGGAAAAATATGAAATTATGAGACACACAGTTTTCAACTTAATTTTGAAACTAATGTCCTCCTATGCTCTCTCTCCATTAACTTCTTCCTCTGGTCTTCCTTTCGCTTTTCACGTAAAATTTCATCAGCATCCCATGCTTCTGCTTCTGCCCATTGACTATGTCTATTTTCACTTTCTTCCCATGATTCCAGTTCAGATCCACCCTGAAAGTTGTTTGACATCATATTATAATAATGTGAACTTCATTAGTGGGGAATAACAATCTTAAAAGTAACAAGTAAAGCTGCTTTAACAGCAGTTTAGTATTTTAGTTTAAAGTTAATATTGTTAGAAAATTAATTTATATTTAACAATTTCAACTTACAACTACTATAGTAGCATAAAACTACACAACTATATTCAAGAAATTGTTATCCCAATTAATCACACTAATGATCTTCCAGTTAAATTTAAAAAAATCCAAAATAAAGAGTTATTATTTTGACTTAATTTTCCCACTTCTCCTCCAAGATACCCAAAAACTAAAAGCTCTTACCAATTAGTCTATGAATATATCTAAAAGAAGATATTAATTTTAATAATATTAATTAATTTTAATTGATATAATTAGAGTCCCACATCCATGAAACAGTAAGCCTAGGGCAGGCTCAGATCTGCAGTGTAAGACATGAGTCCCAAATGGATCTCCCTTTGATTTAATTGGTACTCGTTTATAATACTTTACTTCCTTCCCTGATTAGAACCTATTATTAATATCATGTTTCATCAATATTCTAATGTTAATTATTATGAAGAATTTTTATTTTGAATATTAACCTTACAAAATTTGTCTTGATCTGTTCAAATGACTATTTGGTACAATTTTATTCTCTCACACATGCAATTGTGTTAATACACACTCACAGATAAAATTTCAAAAATGCTTTTTTTTTTATTTAAAAGAATTAAAAAAAAAAAAAATGATGTGGAAAATTAGGTATCAACATCTAGCAATTACAATTAAAATTGTAATAGCAATAGTAGTTATCAAGAAGTAAATAACACTGCACAACAAAAAAATATTTTTTGAATGTTTCCTACACTAAATTAGTCTATTTCTACTAATTTTGGGGTGATAAAAACGAAAATAACATTGAAAAATTTTTATTAGCTCTGGTTTTTGAGATATACAGCACTTAATCTTAAAGAGTAGTTATACTATACGTGAAAAGTGAAAGTACAAAAAACAATATTGTTATGTTTCTTTTAGAATATTTAAAAAAAACATTATTCTTAGTGTTTTGACAAATAAAAGAGGTTTGTACCACCAAATTTCAATTAAGTCAATCCGATGTATTGTAAGATCGCTGTCGTTTAGCTTGTCTTTTATAAAACACTTCTGGAGCATTCTGTACTGAGATATTTTCACATCATGTTTTAGAAGATTCCACTGTTGTAGTCTTGACCCTAACAGCTCAGCCTTTTCCTTAGACAAGCCAAGATCTCTCAACTCTGCTTGACTAATTCTGTGCGGATCACTAGACCTATCGCTTACATCAAAATCAGGGTCATAGGATGTAGAAGGATGGGTTGCTTCTTGTAAACAGACTTCATCACTTTCCTCTAAAATTTCATAGTTTTGGGGTGGAGAAGGGACTGGCAAATTGTCTGAGTGTGGTACAGGCCGAAGAGCAGATGGGAGATTAGGGTACTTCACCGTTCCTCTTTTCTTCATAGATAAACCTTGCTTAATGGGAGGAGTTAAGCAGAAATAACAGTCGTCTGTATGATTGGTAGGCTCACGCCAAACCATAGGTACTGCAAAAGCCATTGCCCGCTTGTTATTTTTCAGCCACTCTCGCAATATGACGGAACAAGAATTACAACATATATGAGGAGCCCATGATTTATCTTGGTCCCCAACTTTTACACCAAAATAATGTTCATAGGCAGTCTTAATGATAGGTGACATTTTACGTTTCTGAGCCTTAAATGTTATTTCACCACATATATAGCAAAAGCTATCGACAGAATTCACACACTTTCGAGGCATTTCAGATCAGCACTTAAATTAATTTAAAAATCAACTTCACACGATAATTTCAATAGCAACCACTGCGTACAATTGACAAACTCGCAAAGGTTATGTTTACTACTTATGAACAGCTGATGAGAGGGGTGTTATGTAAACAAACATGTGTACCAACTGTTGGTGATGAAATATTTCATTTGTTGAAAACTCAATATATATATAATAGAATGATACTATGTCTTGAAAACAAGAGCTAATATATAATTTTTATGGTCATTTTCGGTTTTAACACATGGAAATACATTAAAATCAGCTAATTTCAACCCCGAAACAAAAACTTTGTTGTTCAGTGTAATCAGTCCAACTCACAACTCTGTTTAACTTGGAAGGAGGACCTATTTGTCAGGGTTTACTCCTTACCATAATTTGTTACTGTCGAACTGATGAATCTATTCTAACAAAAAGTTACCACAATTCCTTCCACGACGAATTGATCAGATCAAGGATAGTCATCCTTAAACTACACTAGCTGATAAAAACCATTATGACACTAGACTTTGGTAAATAGGTTCAGAAAATATAGTTATTTATGTATATATTTATTTATTGTTTATAAAATTTATTGAATTTTTGAAAATATATCTTCTACAATCCTACCTACTAGACGCCATAAGTAGTAGTCATTAAAGTCACTAATCATTTTAATATGTAAATTGTAAGATCATGATCATTATAAAGCAAAATGAGATGAAAAGGAGTGGGAGATAAACTGAAATGTCAAGTGCAAATATAAAAAATTCTAATTTGTTCTTATTGTGTAGTAGGTATAATTAACAGTTTGGGAAAATTAAACTCGACAAAAATTTGTATCTTGATCAAAGAAAAACTTTAGAAAGTACATAACAAAATTAAACAGTTTAGAAGTGGGTGTTTACCTGAACCATAAATTTTAGAACTAAACAGCCAATTTAGTTATTCTGTTTTTCTACTATAAAAGCTAAAATTAGTAGTTTCTCTCAATGAAATTTAGCATATCTCTTTTAAATGTAGAAATTGAAGTAAATTTTAGAACTAAACCAGAAATATAGGAGTTAGGATAACCTGAAATGTCAAGTGCAAGTAAAAAAATTATTTCCTACGTAGTTGGCATAATATTTATTTAAGAGAAATTAAAATTAAAATTAAGACAAATTGATCTGTTGATAAAAGACATATTTTAGGAGTTATATAATGAAAGTGAACAATTAGGAGTGGGTGTTTACCAGTAGAGTAAATTAATATTAATATTAAGGCCTATAAGCTGTAATTGGGTGTTCTTTTTTGACATTTGGTAATTTTTTTAAAAAATGTAAATTAAAGAGGTGAGTTCTTTATTGTGCAAAATTGGACGAATAAAAGTGGGGATTATCTGAAAAGTCAGTGGTCATAAAAAACATTTTTGCTAGTGGGCATAATATTTAGTTCAGAGTAATGAAACTGAACCCATATTTGATTATTGATAAAATATATATATTTTCAATAAGAATTGGGGATTTGCATGACATGAGAAGTTAAAAATATCCATAGACTACGATATTAAGAAATTTGCATAGTTAAGTAGCTCCTATCTGTCAGACTTTTTAAAACTAAAATTTAGGCAATGAAGTTCCTTTGGAATGATATAATTTTTAGAAATACTGATGAAAAATTGATTGATTGAATAAGGCAAAATAAGGAGGTTAATCAAAATAAAGTAAGACAATACTAAATGTCTGCCTTTCCTTGATTTAACGTTACTCTACTCCATACTCAATGAGACATGGATTATTCTAATAAGTTTCACAAATATATTTTGCTGGGTAGGGGCTGAATAACTAACCCAGAAATGACTTGTGCTTTTTGAAGATCACCAGATTTTAAAAAAACAACCTCTTCAAGTGTTGCTTTCTAATTATCAAACAAAGACATGTTTCTTTCAAGTTTTTTTATTATTTAACTTATGAAATATCTATCAAATGATGTGTTGTTTAATTGCCTTTTAGTCAGAATTTATTATAAATTGTTTTAAAGGGTTATTATGACTACCAATGAATATAGAACTATCATACCTTCTATTATCTGTCTTCATTGGTTTCTGCAAACCATCTTCTGTTGGCGAACACTTTCGGACATTGTCCATCTTCGTGGCTGAATACATGTGTTCACTGTCACTGTCTGTTGAATGTTGGACAATATCCGAAAGCGCTCGCCAACAGAAGATGGTTTGCAGAAACCAATGAAGACGGATAATAGAAGTTATGATAAATTGTTTTACTCGCATTTACTGCTTACCGGTGGAATAACTGCATCAGCACTAAAAGCAAGTCTGGAGGATGACATGTCTCTAGGCTTTAATATGACTTTGGTTTGCTTCTTAATTTCAGGCTCCATATCCTGCAAATAAAACAACTAAAACTTAGTTTTATATTTAAGGCATTGTAATACATAAAGTAAAAATACAAAATGCTCTTAAAAAAACAACTATATTTTGTTTAAGGCAATATATTCAGTAACTTTTATTTTCTTATGTTAGATATAAAAGTTGACAGAAAGAAATTGGAGTTGCCAAATATCATATATTAAGCAAAATTAACCTGAAAGAAATCTGGTTGAGGAGGTGGCTGGTCTTGCTGCTTGGATTTGTTCCTGTAATGCTGAATGTGCTCTTCAATCGTCTGTGGGGCGGCTTCAGTGTCATCCCATCGGTTCCAGTTCCCTAACTCCTGCATCCACAATTAAATCATTATTATTTTTCACAAAAAAAAAATGATTAAACCTGTACATATCTCTTTAGTTTTATTTCTCTTTAACCTATTCTTCTTTCATAAACATACCAATTACATTTTTGGTAAGTGAAGCCTACTTATATAAATTGATTGAGCAATTTTCGCTTCAGCACTATGCATAGTAAATAAAATAAACAAATTCTGTATTTTTATAATTATTAGCAGTATTTATTAAATAAAAGTTTTAATAATACAATGCATTAATTATCACAGAAATTTAGTAATTATTTTTACAAATTTAAATATTTTAAAATTGATTTTTGTGAAAAATGATCTAGAATTACAACAAAAATTCAATCACTTGCTATAGGAGGTACATAGAAATTTTCTTGGTTATTCCTCAAGCACTGTAAAATCATCGTTATTTGGAAATAATGATTTTTTAATTAATACTAATGAGCTGTGATGATGAAATACACTTTTAATTGGTGAAGGATAATTTTTGAGCCATATTTTTATTTTATTTTATCTTAAAATTTAACTTAAGCAGGAAGAACATTATTAGTAATCCTATCACTAGATGAGTGACAGAATTACTGATCAACATAATAACTAAGCCATTAACTATTTTTAATTTCTAAATTCATATCCGCATTTAACCAGATTTATTTTGACCACTTTGCATCAATTTGTTAGAAAAATATTCGTAAAATAATGAAAGTAGTCTGGTATATATATGTGTATATATATATATATAATAAATAAGAAGAGGTGGGACTAAGACTGTAGTGAACACACAAAAAGAAAAAATTGCAATGAGTAAAATTTTCATGGAGACCTCACGCCTTTTGTCAGTGAGGAGTGAAAAGACACTGGGACTATGGAAAGGACTCAAAGGAAGTGAAAGACAATTGGGATTTCCCTAATCTTTCTATTGATGGGAGGTCTTGTTGTGGCTTTGAGAATGTGGATGCAGGTGCACTCTCTGATCTTCAGTTGCAAATCTTAAGTCGTATCGGGAAGTTGTTCAATCACTTGAATTTGGAAAACATCATTAATGCACATTATATGAATCTGAGCATGCCTTGTATGGGAGAGAAGAATGTGGTTTTGAAATGAACAAAATAAAAGTTAAATGATGTTTTTTTAAGTTCAAGTGACTGTACAACTTCTCAATATGGCTTCAGATTTGCAACTGAAGATGAGAAAGAGCTCAGATATAGATCCGCATCATCAATCGCTATAAATAGGAAGATTAGGGAAATCCCAATCCTCTTTCCCTTCCTTTAAGTCCTTTTCGCAGTACCAGTCTCTCTTCACTCATCATTGCCAAATAGGGAGAAGTCTCCTCGAAAATTTTACTCATTGTAATTTTTTCTTTTTGTATGTTCACTACACTCTTTCTCACCCTGTTCTTATTTATTATATAATTCCTCCATTCAATCACCATATATTTCTTTAATTAGTAATTATTATGTTTATAGTCTTCTGATCTCGATATATTTAGGACATGATTATATGCAACTAAACTGTATATTTTTATTCTTAGTTTACTTTTATTCTCATAAAGAATAAAGCAATCTACTTTTATTACTTATAGTTTATAAATATTGAAGTCTGATGTTTTATTTCAGTCTTGATGTTGGCTTACACTATAAGCTATCTTTAATTTTCTTCACTCCTGACCGAAACCCTGACCATTTCTGCAAATGCTATTTTATTTATTAATTTATTTTTTTAATGAGTGCGCATCAATTGCTAGTGGTCATTAATACTTCACATTTTATTAGGAAAGCATCACAACATTCTATATCACCAGAGTAAGTAGCCTCATATCTCTATTGTTGTTTGAGGTCTTTAAAAATCAATAAGCTGTTTATTTTTATTAATGAAACCTGAAGCTTCAGCATAGTTTAAGTAAGAACTACTTAAACTATGCTGAACGACATACTTTTTTTTGGTCATATTCTTTCAAATGCAAAATTTATCAAGTAAAAAAGATGGATTTCCTTTTTAATCAGAAATGTGATATGAAAAGTTTTGGAAAAAAATAACAAAATATGAAGAAAGTTCACCATACCTACTTATCATGATAGTGAGAGGGGACGTTTTGTAACCTGGATCTAATGTTCATGACTTGGAGGTAAGGTTTGGAAAATAGGAAAACTTAAGATGGACAAGTGAAGGAAAAGGGATATGAGGCAATAGGCTCTCCCTTATATTCTCGAAGTTCCAAAAGAAATAATGGAATACATTAGAAAAACTTTCCCTAGCCTTAAGCTTGCTTTTCCCACTAATAACAAACTTAAATCTATATACCCACCTCAAAGATCCCATCCCCGTTCCTGACAGAACCAATATTCTCTACAAAATTCATTGTTCATCCAACACATTGTTGTGTATCATAGGTAGTTGTGGTGAACTTTCTACACATTTCTTATTGTTTTCCAAAACATTTTACATTACATTACTAATAGTTATGTAAATTTTATAAAATAACAATGTAAATCATGTAGTTTTTTCTTTTTCTTATGACATTGTATATCAGCAGCCCTGAAGATGGCTAAAAATGTAAGCCAAATTGTCGGATATAATGAAAAATAAACTTTTTTTTCTTACTTTTTTTTATTATTTATCAACCTTGACCAAACCCCAACAAATTCTCTACTAATAATCTTCAGGGTCAAAAACTTTCTTTTAGATAAATAGGCTAAAGAAGATTTTCATTGACACATCGATACTGCAAGGAAGTTAACTTTACTTCAAAGTCAAGTTCATTAAAGAATCAGATTATCAATTTTATATCTAAATGTTCACGTAGGCTTCCATGGTCTCCAGAAATATTCATAAATACTTCTTCTAGACTTGACCATGTAGTTAAGTTACTTTTTTCCAAGCTTTCACACAACATGTGATGGCTTCTTCAGAGCTGAAATTAAAATAAATTAATCTACTTTTAGCTCTCAAGAAGCCATCTCATGATTAGTGTAAGCTTGGCAAAAATTAACTGCATATATATATATATATTCATTTTATTTATTTATTACTTTGTTTATTTTCAACTGAAAGTCTATTGTTAGAAAATTAACACACTGAAGCCTTTTTCCTATATTCCATAAACAAACCATCAATATTGACAATGCCACCAACACAAAACTGAACCAATGAGTCACATATACACATGTGAAATCTAGGATTAGAAAATTGTTTTATTTATAAAGTCTAGAAAAGAAGTCTTCAGAAAAGAAGTTGAATATGTTTTCCTAGTATCTCATTTGTCTATCCTGTTATAAAGGTTTTTCAGTCCTTTCGTAATTATGATAATAAATAATCTTATTCTTTAGCTTTAATAAGGAGGTAATCTCCAAATTGGTCCAATATCTGCTTAAAATACAGTGGGACTCTTCAAAGCAGCAATGATATTGGTTAAAAGAAGCCTGTTCACACCAGGAAGATTAAATGCACTTATGGCCTAGTGAAAAGCCTTTATTCAAAAAATTTCAAAGGGTTTATGTACACAAAATTAATTAAGTAAATAGCATACAAACCGGATTATTGGACTGCTGTTGTGGCTGAAAATTAGGAACGACACCAACATCAGTTAAAGGAACTGAATCTGCTGAAAACTTTCGGTGTCTTCGAAAGCAGCAGAGAGAGCGTTTCAGAAGGTTTAGTAGAAAGAGGAGAACAGCTTTCAGTCGGCCAATAATCATTCTGTAGGGAGATAAAATAAACATTGAACAGAGTAGGTTTTTTAAAAATGAAAAACTTTATTTTTATCATTTGAAACATGATCAAATATGCTACAGATGGGCAGAGCTTAGAAGAGGAAATTAAATAATAATAAAATAATCATAAAAACAAAAAGTTGAATTAGAGATATACATTAGAGCAAGAAAATATTGATATCATAATTGACTTTTATTTAAATTTGAATTCAATTAAATTCTTACATATGTCAATGGGGGGACCCAAAGATGATGGATGCAAATCTCATTAGCTATAGCAATTTAAATATTTTAACTTTTATCTTACATTGTTAGAGGCCTTTAATCAAGAGCATGTTTAGAAAATGCCTCAAAGGAACAGGGGCATCCTAAATTACATAATTTATCAAAATTCTTAGTTCTGGTTAACAATAGGCTAGATGTGATAAATAATGTAGATATATGTGATAATGTGTGAGAATATATTACATTCTTATAGAATGTCACTGTCTTTAAGTATATATTCACATAACTAATTCAATCGATAAGCATACCAAAATTTGAAAAACCTCATCAATTTTTTTCTAAGTTTACTAAATAGCATATAAAAATAATTATGTCTTAACATATAAATAAATAGCAAAATTTATTGAAAAATGCAGATCAAAAGAATTTTTTTTTTTCCACGTTTATACAATAAAACTAAAATTTTTGAGACCAATAAAATACTTATATAAATGTGTTAAATGATACTAAGAAATCATAAATAAAATAGACTGCAAACAGTAAACCATTAAGTAAAGAGGCTTTTACAAACTTACCCTTAAGCCTGTAAAGGTTTATTACAAGGATTAATTTCACTGACTAAGTTAGGAATATATATCACAAAAAGAAATATTGCATATTATCAGTTAATATAAATTAAGTAAGTAAACTTCAATGTGAGAGACACTTAACAAGCCTATATTTTCGGAAATAAGTGTCAAATTTTATTTTTCTCCACAGAAGTGACTTTGCACTTTTTAAAACTGTAATAATACTTCAATTTCAAATTAAAAAGAGTAATAGAAATAAAATGTGCTACTTATTAGCACACGTAAACAATGAGGGAACACGGTTGACATGCCTTGTCTAACTTCTATCAGTCAGCTGATTAACTTGATGCTTCAGTGATAAGACTATCAGGTAGAATAAACTTATCACTAAATTTTAATAAATTAGATTTTGAGTCACAAACATTCTTCAGCCACTAGCATTATTCGTTTCAAGATACTCTTCAATGTTTTAATTTTTGAGTAAAATACAGTTTAATTATTAGTGTCCCCCCTCCTCCGAGAAATTCTGAATTGGTGTAAATCACAATATTGATAAGCCAAGAACTTAAACATGGGGTTTTAAACTGTGAAAATCACAATTTGCAAGAATAATGAATTAAGCCTCATTCATATGACTGACTGCTTAACTATCGGACAAAACTTACATTTTGTATTTCAAATAGAGAGTTTTTTGACCGTAGATATTATTGTTAGATGATTTTAGCTGGGGTTCGGTCAAGGTAGATTTTTAAAAAATACACTTTTTTTAAATTTGTATTTTTTTTTTTGTATCTACCTTGACCGAATCCCAACTAAAATTATCTAATAATTTTGTATTTCATTCTCTCAAAAATTCATATTCTTGTACACCGTAATTTTCCTAACGTAGCATTGAATCAGAGAGAGCCACCCATTGGTACCTACATAGGTACAGAGGAGGAAGAATGGTAAAAATAAATGAACAAATTCATTTATAATTAATGTACTTTATAAATTCGTTCACCAGTATTGTACGGACTTACGGCGAGCGCTTTCGACAGGGCTCTGTCATCTTCGGGTCAAAAATCGATAATAAATAAAATNAACAAACTGACGCTCTACAAAACCTTATGACGACCAATATGGACGTACGGAGTAGAAATATTTTTCTTTTAGTGTGTTCACTACACTCTTTCTCCCTCATGTTCTTATTTACTGTATACATCACAGTTGTAAGTTTTTGGTTTTAAATATATATATAATTTTATTATCTACTACGTAGGGCGATTACTAGGCTTGATTCAGGAGAGGAAGAATCTCTTCAGATCAAATATTCATTCAGGTTCAAATAGCTGAGAAAAGAAGGGAACAAATTAGGAAATACATGCGACAAGGAGACTGCCTCTCACCCATGTTTTTCAACCTTACTAAGAGAATGCCGCAAAGAAAAACGGGGACTGGTGATGGAAGAACTCATAAATTCCTAGCATACGTTGATGTAACAGCAGAAGGCAGAAAGTAATGTCATACTTTTTATTTTTTTTTTCTTACCCTCCGGCGGACCGTGGTGGTATGGTTGGGTGAGATTTTTAAGAGGTTGAAGGGTGCCTCTTTTGGTTGTGTAATGTCTTACAAGAGATATCTCATGCTTTTATAACAGCAGAATTCATTGGATAGCCATCGTAGACAAAATGAGATACATAGTAGTTAGCCGTGAATTAAAGATAAACAAATAAATTTAGGAAAAATAGCCTTCCCAAAAATAGATACCTTTAAATTTCTCGTGTCTATAATAACCTCTACTAATGGCCAACTTAACAATGTCGATCAAAGAATCGCCATAGAAAAGAAGTTATCCATAGAACTTTAGTAATTGATATAATGTAATCATAAAGCAAATACTAATGCACGACAAATAACTCGTTGAGAAATAATGAATGACTTTAGCCTGAAGTTCATGGAATAATAACATGCGCCAAATGAGATTTGGGATTTCGGAGGAGGATAACAAAACAGCTACGGTGGGGACTTGAGGAAAGAAACAATCAATCAGGATCTCTATTCATGACAATGAACGCAACAGTGTCTGGAAACTCGACCCAGAGAGAGACCAAGAATAAGATAGAATGACACAACAAACAAAAATGCTAGAATATCAAATCTAGGAAGTTGTAAAGCGATTGCCAATGACAGACAAAGAGGGGAGCGCCGGGGTTGCTCATAGGATCCGTTCGAGTCTCACAATCCTGACGCTGCGGGTTCGAATCCCACCCAGAATAAGCCTTTAATTATTAGTAAAAGCTTGTCCTGAGCCATGGATGTTTAGAATGGGACGGAAACCTGTAGATATCCCCTGCCTCCATGACCCTAAGTTGTTGAAACGGAGGCTAACACTGACAAAAAAGACAAAGAGAGTTAGGAGACGAAGGAGGCCAGTCAATGATTCTTAAACTGCCTTTCTTCTGTCTTTTGCTTCTTACTTGGACTTTTGGGCAAATAGTATGAGCATTTCTGGCGTTCCTCTGGAAATGCAGAAGGACGACGAGATCCTTTAGACTACAGGAGGCAACTCATCTAAATATCTATAGAAAGTGGAGGGCGGGAGGTTGGAAAAGAAAAAACTAACAACTGTATGAATGTAAGGGAAGCAGTACAGATTTATAAGGTCTGGTCAATCAAAAATGGTGAAATATCGAGAAAAAAAAATCCAAATTAAAAAAAAAAAAAAAAATCTGAGGACGATCTGAATAGATAATTTTTTTATTTTTTATTTGCTACCGATTAGATATTCTTAAACAAATCGCTACCATGGTAACAAGCCTGGATTGAAACCTTTGCTAACTGTTAACTATTCATAGAACAGATCTCCTGGTAGCGTATAACTCTATTTATAATAGTGTAAAAGAAAATGGGTTTTTTTGATAAAATATGGTTCAAATCCTTCTTTTTCTTATTCTCCTTGCAATCTGGAGTTGTTTTAACTATTGTCGTGTTTGCTGTAAGTATATTTTATTTCTTAAGACATTTTTCTAATTTTTTTTTTTTTTTCCGTTTGAAATAATAATCTTAGGAGATTACAAGTACTTAAAGCTCTTTTCGACAGGGAATGTCATAGGATTGCTTTACTTTAATTACTTACAAAATTGTTTACTATGCTTTTGTTTTATTTATATATGATTATCGACAAACACTTTTATTTCCAATATTTGTCCTCTTTTAAAATTCATTTTTCTTCATTATTTATCCTCAGTTGGTTTCAAAGAATTCTGAAAAAAACCACGCCAATATTTAGTTTTAGCTGAATATATCAAATTATTTCATCTCCTCTTTTTTAATAAAATGGCGTCATTACAAGTATTTATGTCCCTTTGGCCCATCAGGCTATTCACGTTGGTACCATGTCCTTTTGAACAATTTTGACAAATAATCTAAGGGGTTAGTACCACTAATGAATATGAAACTGTCATACCTCTCGAAATATGTATTCATTGTCATTCCACGTCCTCCTGGCGAGCGCTTTCGGAAAGACATTTCCATCTTCTGGCCGAATGCAACTGTTCACTGCCACTGTATGTATTCTGTATCTTACTCTATGCGCTCGCCAGGAGAACGTGGAATGACAATGAAGTTGGATTCCGAGATGTTGATAATTTTATCGAAACAAATTTTCATCGATCCAGCATTGAAGAAGCTTATAGTATGATCCATTTAGAAATGTTAAAATGCACACACTCACACACACACTAGTATATTTGGCGTTAAATGCCAGGAATTTGCTCCATCTAGCGTTAGATTTATGTTTGAACTAATTACATGTTATTCTTTATTATTATATTTTCCTGGATTGTAATTAATAAATTTAATTATTCATGATTAAAGCATTGAAAATTATATATATATGTAATGAGTAAAATTTTCGGGCGACTTCTCGCCTTTCGTCAGTGAGGAGTTAAACTCAGTCTCTCTTCACTCATAGGAAATAGCCTCTTTGAGACTTGATTACAAGTTTGAAGAGTAGATTGACGGAAATATAATACCACTTAGTTTGTCATCATTTCACGGAGCGCTTTCGGAACTTATAACTCCATCTTCAGAGCATATTAATCTTCAAGATTCTTGTCTAGCGAAGGACTCCATTCTCTAGACTTGCGTTTTACCCATCAATAGTAATATTTAACTGTTACTGGTGTTAAATTAAAAATTTTTATTTTCATTTTCAGACAATTTATACCGGAATGATAATCATGTCTGTATACACAATGACTGTATTAGGTAATTGGAATTCAAGTAACATTGGTAAGTGAAATACTCTCAATTTTTTACGTTATTTAGTTTTAACAATTTCCTTTCCTTTTTTTTTTTCTTTTTTTTTTTTTTTTTTGTGTGTGTGTGTAAGCCTCCCTTTTAACCACTTAGTATCATGAAGTGAGGGTCTATCTACAGATTGCCACCCCATTCTAAACATCCATGGCTCAGGAAAGGCTTTCATATATAAATAAAAGATTGACCTGGGTGGGATTTGAACCCGTAGCTTTAGGATTGCGAGACCTGAACGGATCCCATGAGCTACCCTTAACAATTTTTAGTATTTAAATAAAATCTTAGATTTAATTATGTTAATCTAAACATAAAACATTGTATTTGTTAAGAAAATAAAGATATTTTAGAAATATGAATTTAAAAAACAGGAATATGTTACATTAAAATTATTTCCTTATATTTAACAAATAATACATCTAAATATCATAATTTTATTAGCAGATTTTTTCATAAAAAGAAACAAGCTATTCATGAAATAAATTTTTAATAATTTAAACAGAATTTCACTGATTCTTCAGCTTAAATTGGAGAAGTTAGAAACATGGCCATTCACAATTAAATGTAAAAATTAGGGGAAGATATTCGTTAATTTTAAATTGTATCGTATATAACTTCTATCATTGACTGATCTGTTAAAATATATTATGTGTAGCACTTGATGGCCTTTAGTTTTATGAGCTTGCGTAAATTAAAGAAAGGAATTTGAGGGAAAACAATATAAACAATAAATTTTGTACAATTAATGCGAGGGAATAGAATTAAAAATCTATCTTTCCCAACCAGGACTCGAACCTGGATTTCCTGCTTGCCAGGCCAGTATGCTAACCATTACACCACCGGAAGAACCATATAACTTATTAAATTCCAACACACACACATTTGGCTCGTCCCGGTGGTGCAAATGATAGCATACTGGCCCGGAAAGCAGGATATCCAGGTTCGAGTCTTGGCTGAGACAGATAGATTTTTTATTCTATTCCCTTGCATTAATTGTTTAAAATTTATGTGGGATAATAAACCACAACTAAATTAATATTTATAAAACAAAACGAATAATTATTATCGCAAGTTGTTTATAATCGTCAAAACAAAAAATCCTAGTCTCGTTGTTAGATTTTTTTTTACATAAAAAAATAGGATACTGAGACAGCATCATGTAATTCAGCAAAAATGGATGTTTGTTAGTTGGGGTTCACTTAAAACCAAAAATAAAGTGATGTATAAAAAAAAAAAAAAAATTATTGGACAATAAATATTTCAATCTTATTTAATTCTTACCAATACTTGATAATACCTTAAGAGCTTTCTCTAAGCTTATTAAATCTCATTTGACTTCCATAATCTTGTAGAGGTTGCAGAAAGTGTGTGTACGTTCAGTGGATTGCCAGGAATATGAAGGACATAGGGGATGGATCCCTGCATTATTTTCTATGAATGTATTTCCTTAAGAGTATGGTTTTTCATTTAAGTCTCACCCTCTTCTCCCCAAACTCTTTCAGCCATTAATAAGCTCATCCAAAGGTTTTCAAAATGAAGGATAAGTACCGAATTTGGTGACCTCATACTAAAATCGCTGGTGCTAGAGCACATAAAGATTAATATAAAATTTTTTGATCTCTATCAATTTTTTTTTGCTTCTTATATTTAGAATCTGTGAAAATTTGAAAAAGAAAAAAGTTTCTATCATGGTACTGACGAAAATCTGATTTACTTAAGTGTATCTGCTAAAAATTTGTGAGGAGAACAATTTCTGTAACTGAATGATATCAGAATTTCTTAAAAGATATTGTTTAAAAATTTTCTTTTCTTATTATTATTGTGTCAACCCCATTTCTACCATAAGATAAACTGTTTTTTNCCAAAATCCTAAGAATAATTGCAAATGCTCCATATTGTCTCCAACTCTACCCTCTATCAAGAGTTTAATACCCCTCCCGTTCATGATCTTGCTCGTCCCGCTTCACAGACTTCCACAGTAAACTCCAATTTCATCCTAATCCACATACCCAATCCCTGTCGTCGGATTCCAAACCTTACATCCACTCCTACGACTAAAACGAAGGTAGGCTCTTGGGCCTTAATTAATTTGGTGTGGGTTCCATAGGTCCTTTCTCTTTTTTATTTTCTTTTGTTATTATTATACTATACCATGTAAGAGAATTTAAAAAGATTTTGAAAAACAATTTGAAAAAACATGCAAACTACAACTTATTGACAAAAAAATTCTCCAACTATCCCCCTCCCCCAAAATAACGACCTCGTTTTTCGTTCTCTTCCTTATATTCCAAAACTTTTTGAAAATATTAAGAAATCTCTCAGAAAAACTTTTCCTAACCTTAAGCTTTCTTTTTCCACCTACAACAAATTAAAATCTATTTACACCATCCTCAAAAACCCCATCCTCCTTCATAACAGAACTAATGTCGTCTACAAAATTCCCTGTTTCACACAGAATTGCCAAGGTTCTTACATTGGAGAAACAAAAAACCCTATTTCCCGCAGAATTAATAACCATAAAAATGACATAAAGAATAAACCAATAAAAACTGCACTCACTAATGTTTTTCATGAAGAACACACATTTGACTTTGAGAGCTTAACCATTCTTTCCACTGAACCCTATCAACACAAACATCTTTTGTCTGAAACCGTTCACATCAACTTACAACACTATCCAGTTAACGACAGAACAGACATAGGACAAATTTCCTCCTTCTCAATAAACCTGTCAAACATTTTTCCCAGTTCCAAAGTAACCTATTCCCAATAATACCCTTCCTTTTTTCATTTGTCCTTTTTATTGCCCTCTCTTGCAACAGGCCGCTTTCCCTTTGTACCTTCCGCCTCTTACCTTCTCCCCCCACCTTTTTACCACAATTTACTTCAGTTTAACGAAGAATGCTATTTTCCCAAATAAGTACTATTCTAGCTCTCAATCAAGAAGCTCTATTAATATTGGAACCTTTATTTTTTTTCAATCTTGCTCTGAAATAGTATAGGTGGGATTGAGATTGTTGAGTGCTGTTGTAATTACTACACTTCACTAATTTTTCATTCATCCGCCATTTGTTGATTGTTTGGGAGATATAAGAGTTAGGAAATCATGTTTCAATTAGTCAGTTCATCAATGCCCTGGTTGTTTCCCAACAAGTTTTTTAAAGAATTTGAAATCTGGTTTAACATGGATTATATGTAGATGGTGATTCATTCCACTAAACATATTTAACTACTTTATCATAATTAATATTACATTTTATTTTTTTACAGGTGGTATCATGTTTTCCTTTATTCACACAGCTTGTATCATTGTGGGAATTTCCTTTGCTTTTTTGGGAGCGTACAATGTAAGTCTATTGAATTTCTTGAAATAAAATTATTTTTTGTCTTGTCCTATTGAAAGTCTTAGTAACGTAAAAAAAACCCTCCAAATCCAAAAATATTTGAACAAGGAATGAAATCGAAAAGGGTTTGTTGAAGGGTATAATTTCCCTTACAACAGATACTAAGCGCCGATACTGAGTTCCAAAAGAACTTATACTTCCATCTTCAGAAACTAGGAGAATTTCAAGATACGAAATAGGACTCATTTTTTATTATCATTAAAACTTACCTACAAATTATAGTAATTTTTTAAATTATTAATTATAGTCAAAACTATTTTTATCAAAAATTTATTTTAAATTAATTTGGTACTTTTACTCTGACTAAATGTGCTTGTTGTTTGTTTTTTTTGTGCTTTCAAAATAAGGATTTTATGTATTTAACACAAAAATAATCTGAGTTCGTTATGATTATGTCATTTTAATTGTACTCTTGTTTAGTTAATTCCAATTTTAGTGTCCACCACTTCATCACTCGCATTTGGAAGATCCTGAGCTCTGAAGATTGAACAACGGTTCTCATGAAAGGAAAATTAAATTACTACGAAAAAAAGATGTTAGTTTTTAAATTTCAATCCTTATTTCCAAGCAATCCTTTCTTCCGGTGCCGACTCACATACTGCCAGAAATCTCAAATCTCCAATGGACATACACCGTTGGTGCCAGCGCTGGCGCATTAAAGTCAACAAAGGCAAATGCTGTCATGTTACGTTCACACTAAGGAAGAAACAACCTGGCAGAATTTACTTTAATGTCATCCCTATCCCACCTTCCGATTGCGTCAGGTACCTAGGCTATAGATGAAAATCTTGACTCCCGTCTAACATGGAACTCACATACAAAAATCAAAAGACAGGAACTAAATAGGAGACTTGGACAACTTCACAAGCTGTTAAACCGCAAGTCAACCTTACCTGGTTGACTAGGTTAGTTGCTAACAAACTAACTCTTTACAAGACACTGCTGAGCCCTATTTGGACTTATGGAGTCAAACTGTGGGGAACTGCTAAACCATCCAACATCCAAAGAATACAGTCATTTTAATCCAAAATCCCAAGAATCATAGTCGATGCACCCTATTACGTCGAAAACTCCTTACTCCACAATGACTTTGAAATCCTACCTCCTCTAATCTGTTTTCATTGATTTCTGCAAACCATCTTCTGTTGGCGAGCGCTTTTGGACATTATCTATCCTCCTGGCCGAATACATGTGTCCTCTGTCACTGTCCGTATTCAACTCAACAGTTCAACAGTTAAATATAGACAGTGACAGTGAACACATGTATTCGGCCACGAGGATGGACAATGTCCGAAAGCGCTCGCCAACAGAAGATGGTTTGTAGAAACCAATGAAGACGGATTACAGAAGGTATGACAGTTTTATATTCATTGGTAGTTATAATAACCCTTTAGATTATTTACTTTGAAATCCCTTTTGTAAAAGCCGTTATCACAACCCGTTTTAATAAACTCCACTCTGGCCTTTCCATGGATCCCAATCCTTTAGTTCAAACTCTATCCAGTGCTAGCCATCCTAATAATCCACCACGTTGCCTGAATAGGAAATGGCCACGTGACCTCTTCATTGCCAACCAAAACAAATAATTGTAAATAGTGATTTAGGAGTAGTGCCATTGGGCTGCTTCTCCATCAAGCGAAGTAATTATTTATTGGTATAATAAATTGTTTATTAATATAATAAAGTAGTTGATTTATGACTTTACGCAATATGAAGTATAATTATACTAAAAAATAATAATAATTTATGTAGCATAAAGTCATTAATTAAAAAAAAAACATACTGTCGAGATGTAATTTAAGCCGAAACGTAGGCAACTTAAAAAAAAAAATTTTACTTTGCAAATCAGTTTTTACTTCTTCAATTTTGAACACAGAATCCCCAACCAATCCTTCCACATAAAGTGCAAAGGTCTCCCAACCTCTCTCCAAACCTAATTTCTTTATTTTGAAAAGTCTTTTATAATCCGCATATCTCTTTGTACTGTCTTGGTACTCTGGGTCTGCCACAGGATAAGTTCTGATAAGGAAGGTCATGAGTCATACAGTGCGTACGGTCACTAATTAACCATACAAACATAGACAACAGGTTCACTAGTTGAGAGAGTGACACAGTCCGTACGCATGCGCAGTTCCAAAGCAAGGAGTTTCTCTTCTTCTCCTGTAGGCTGCGCTAGCCGTTCGGCTATGTCTGCGCCGCACTTTGACCTGCCGTGGCCAGAACTCGCGCTCCTCTTCAACATTACCGGCGGCCTGTACATGGAAACCTCACCTGTGCACCAGAACGGGTGTGCCATGATAAGTCAGCCTGTATTCCCTTAGCCATATGTGTATAATAATGATAAATTTTCATGTATTTTTATGACCTAATGAGAAAATGTATTTCAGGAAAATTGGAAGAGGATGAGGGTCGCTGGCTATGCTATGGCTGTGGCATTTGTGATTTACGTCATTGCAATGTTATTGTCATTCATTCCACATATTTACATGTAAGAATATATTAAGTAATAATATAATGTCAGTATTATACATAGCCAAGTGACAGGAGGAATACAAATAAAAATTCCAACTATAGAACTTTTATATATATAAGCATACAAACCAGAAATATTTTATGGTTCCTAGTTTTTTTATTTATTTTATTTTATTTCATAATGCTAAAGTAAATATATGCTCGCTTCAAGAAAAAAACAAAAAAAACTTTTCTATTTGTTCTTGTCATTTGAATTTAATTCCTCTCCTCCTCCGATTGGTCATCAACGAATCCTTAGTCCTTCCATTTTAAAGCATATTGCCAAATTGCATTGATAAAAGCTGTAATTATGGCTTCCAGACCATTAAATTGTAATGTATCGGTAATCCCCCCCCCCCAATCCTGATTGGTCAGTTTCAATCTGTTACTTTTGGAATATATCTTGTATAAATAAATGAGTTTCATAACTTTAAATTAGTTATTAAACCCATTGGCTTCTATTACTCGCATTTGACATTTTTGGTAATCCCCACTCCTATTTGTCCAATTTCGCACAATATTGAAATTTAAGAAATAAGAGCGGGTATTATCTGATAACTCAAGTGCAAATACAAAAATATTTTTACTATAGCGACCGTTATAATTATTTTAGAATAATATTGAGTTTAACTCAAAAAAGTATATAAGTTATAAAAAAAAAATTGTACAAATAAAAAAGGGGTTTACCCGAACAATAAATTTTACGACCTGGACGCAGTAATTTTTTTATTAATGAAGTTTAGCATTTTCCTTTAATATGTAAATGAAAGCGTTTGTTATCGAGCAAAATCAGACGAATAGGAGTGGGGGATTACCTGAAGTCTCAAGTGCGGGTAGTAATTGTTTTGTTACTGCAGCGGGCGTAATATTCAGTTTTCCGCAACGAAACTCAACAAAGGTTTGTTTATTGATAAACATATGCATTCTGTAAGTGTGGAGAATAATCTGACATTGAATGTATGTGAATAAACAAACAGCCATGGACATGGGGAAAGCTGAGAAATTCGCTTAGTTTACTCAGCTAAGAGTCCTAACCTGTTGACTTTAGGCACGCCTGCGTGATGTACCGGTGCCCTGATCACATCTGGCTGGAGAACTCGCACTGGAGGACCTATTACTTCGAGAACCAGAACTTCGTCTGCATAAGCCAGCAGGAAGGAAGAGAGGACATCATGCATGCCGCGGAAGACGATCTCGAGGAGCCCAACTACTACTCGGAGTATGAGGTACACACTAGAGAGCAATGCCTCAAGGGAAATTCTCACCCTTTTCTTTATCAAATTCTATTTGAAATTAAAAAAAATAATGTTATGAGACATTTAAGTTAAATGTTGTTTTTTTCGTAACGCTGCTAATACGATTTTTAAATAACTTTTAAATAAATTTAGATCTTTTTCCTAATCACCCTGCCCCCCCACTCTCCCCCACTTCTTTCCCATTCAGCTAATAATGAACTCACCAAAGATTTGCAAGAAGTAGGTTGGATATCGAATTTAGTGTCTTTATTTTAATTTTTTTTTTAATTGCAGGTACTGCAGCGCGTGAAAATGATTTTAAAAATGTATGCATATTGTTGTAGACACATATAGGTTTTGGCACTCCCCTTGGAATCTTTCGAAGTCTGAAAGGAAGTTTTTCAGCCAGTGAAGAACGAGACTGTCACCAAAATCCAAATTATTGACCACCCAGTTCATTGGAATTCTCAGAAGTACTAATCGCAGTGCACAACAATGGACAACATGGCTTCCATGTACTATCAAACGATACACCACGCTGCAGCACAATTCACCGTCTACCCTCGGCTATCGCGAACTCTGACCCGCTTTTTTACAGGTGGCTTATCTTCCCATTCCCAGTACATCCCTAGTGCCCTGGTACCTGAAACACAGCCTTCTCCCAGGGATTTTTCGGAGGACTAAACAATTTCAAATTGTGGCTGACTTTAATTTGCACAATCCCTAACTTACACTTTGCCCTGGTGCCAGCAAGTCATCTCTGAAATTTTATTTTATTGACATAACTTTCTTTGATTTTTTCGCAACAGTTTTATTTATTTTAAAATCATGATATAATTATTTAACCAAATAAAAGTTATATCTTATATAATATATTAATGGACTCATCTATGCTGTGTATATATATATATGCGTCCATTATTTGTCTATTATGGCACTATCCGTAGTTAGATATTATTTTGATTAAATTTTAGTCATCTATTTCGTATAATGAAATCTTGTTTTCTTTTTAGTTAAATGAAGAAAAACGGAAAAATACATTTGAAGAAAAACAATTCAAGGATGGGCAATTCGTGAACTCTCGTAAAAACGGAACCGTGTTAGAAAAAAAACCTTTTCTACCTGGAGAAAGGAATATTACTGAAAACAGAAAATCACAAAGTAAAACGGCTGGGAAGAAGTCGGACATGGTAACAACAAATGGTACAATTATAGAGGAAAACAATGTAACAAAATACCTGCAAGACAATGACCGTAATACCCAGGAATATGGTCTCTTGCCGCATCAGAATGGTAATCTGTCTGGGAAAGTAACAGATTTGTTGACAGTCAAAGAGATATCAGAAAGTGTGTCTACTCCTTATTCAACACAAAACCAGTCAGATTATCAGTCTTCTGAAGGACTGAGTCTGACTGTCAAAGAGATGTCAGAAAGTGTGTCTGGTCCTGATTCAACACAAAACCAGTCAGAATATCAGTCTTCTGAAGGACTGAGTCTGACTGTCAAAGAGATGTTAGAAAGTGTGTCTGGTCCTGATTCAACACAAAACCAGTCAGAACGTCAGTCTCCTGGAGGACAGAGTTTGACTGTCAAAGAGATGTCTGAGAGTGTACCTGTTTCTGAGTCGTTTGATTCTCTGTCAGGATACACTCATGAAAACTTAAGAAAGATTAAGTTATTTCCTGTTTACCCTGAGCGATCTGCGGCATTTGATAAATCAACTCACACCTTGAGGCTATTATTTCAGCAATACAGTAACTCAGGGTCTAACGGAACTAGTGATGGCTTCTCAGATCACTTTCCCGAGTCACCATTGCTTCAAGAAAGCAGCAAAGGATTGCCGAGGAAAAAGCCTTTTTTAGCAGAAACACCTTCTGGCTGCCTTGATTTAGCATGCAAGAGGTCCTTTAGATTTCAGAGTGCCACAGATCACTCGTTAGCGAATCGTTCAACTATGAATACGGCTACGACAGGAATCCATCTTGTACATGACACAGGTTATAATGTAAATTTGGAGCCTCAAAGTCCAATGACAATTAACCAAACCCATTTCAGCCGGAATGGACCAATGAAAAGGAATGCATCAGAAATTCATTCTGTTATGGAGAAAGGCAATTCTACTCCTTCTGACAAGACTCCTAAGTTCAAGAGTGATTTAGTGAAGTTCGAAAGTGACGAAGATGGGCGTGTCATCATTCGATATCCTGGATTTGGGATGTTCGTGTCGATTTTATTTAGCCTTCTCTACTTAGGTAATCACTAAAATTATATAATAATACAATTTTAATAATCCTCTCCTCCTAGAAATACAATATTATATATACGTATATGTATATATACATATATACCTACCACTTTTTCAAATAGCAATTTGAAGATTATTCAAGTTCTTGGTCACACTGTATAAAAACTTCAGATTAGTTTAATATTTCGAGAACCTATTTTCTCTTCAACAGACCAAAGCTAGTACATTTTAAGGATAGGAATTGGTATGTTTAACACATCTATACCTCTATATGAAACAGTTATTTAGCAAAGTTAAGTTTTTTGATAAGTAATTAAACAACATAGATGAAAGATTATTATTTTCTAAAGTTTATGATCTATAGTATTTTTACGAAAATGGCTCTATCTACAATTGGGGACTTGCCAAACTCATCCATGGGGGGACAGTCTAGAGCCGGCCTCAGTGGACCTTTCTTTAATGCCCATTGCCCTCTCGATTTTATAAGATCTAATTGCTCTTTCACTCTTATTTATGGCCATCTCTAGCAATACATGGCAAATCCTGTGACAGTCACTTTTTGATGTGAATTTTGGTTTGGGTTTTTATTCTGTTTTTTTTTTACTTCTTCTTTTCGACTTCTTCTGCCATGCTTTGAAAGGAGTTCAAACTAAGAATTTTAAGGGAGCCACTTTATCCCCCTCCTTCCTTACTTATTTGTTTTATGTAAATTTTAATGATATATAACCATTCAGTCGTAAGGAAGTTTATTTTGCTATACAATTAATGCGAGGGAATAGAATAAAAAAACTATCTGTCCTAGCCAGGACTCGAACCTGAATCTCCTGCTTGCCGGGCCGGAATGTTTCCATTACACCACCGGGACGAGCTAGATAATTTATTATATTCCCAACACAATTTAATAAGTTATCTAGCTCGTCCCGGTGGTGCAATGGACAGCATACCGGCCCGGCAAGCAGGAGATCCAGGTTCGAGTCCTGGCTGGGACCGATAGGTTTTTTATTCTATTCCCTCGCATTAATTATTTAAAATTTACGTGTGATAATAAAATACAACCAAATAAATATTTATTATTCTATATGCGTTTTAAAAGTGTATAATATATATATATATATA
>KZ807649.1:39382-61683 GCA_000696205.2 Oncopeltus fasciatus | reverse complement strand
AAACACAAACACATTTACAAAAAACTTTCGGAACACTTAGAACACCTCAACAAAGGAGATTACAACTAATCCCTGCTACAATTAATACCTGAAATAATAGACACCGACCTTTATAACTCTCGCGTTTGACAGACCTTATCGCCGACAAAGCGACCGTTATAGCTAAACGACCCTTAAACCTGACGCATCCGACCAACCCACAGAATACAAACGCAGTTGAATACAGACAGTGACAGTGAACACATGTATTCGGCCAAGAAGATGGACAATGTCCGAAAGCGCTCGCCAACAGAAGATGGTTTGCAGAAACCAATGAAGACGGATAATAGAAGGTATGATAGTTATATATACTGAATTCGTTATTTAGACTTTTTTTTAAATGAAAACTGTTGACTGAATTCATTTTCGGTTTAAATAAAATAAGAGGGGACTTTGAGGAAGATGAGATGTATAATATTGATATCTTTCTTGTATCACTTATGAAACTGTTTGGAGATTATATAAGATACAAAAACTAACTTCTGTTTAATATCATGTGTAGGAAAATCGCTTATTAACACGGGTTATATATCTTTTTTTTTTTTTTTGTAATGAGGTAAAATTTACTACTCCACTTTTTTTGAAAGTCAATGGACAAACATTGAGTAACTGTTATTTTTTTATTGTTATCTGAAACAATGGTTCTGTTAAACAATTAATGAGAGGGAATAGAATATAAAAAACTATCTGTCCCAACCAGGAATCGAACCTGGATCTCCTGCTATCCGGGATAGCACGCCGGCCCGGATAGCAGGAGATCCAGGTTCGATTCTGGCTGGGACAGATAGTTTTTTATATTCTATTCCCTCTCATTAATTGTTTAAAATTTACGTGGGATAAAATACCACAACCAAATAAAATATTTATAATGAAAAAATCAAATAAAGTAAATGACGAGAGTCGATAAAATGTATGACAATGTCAACTCCCTCGAGTACAAGACAAAGTTCTCGTCTTTCTCGTGGGTTAGGCTCTTGCTAGTGTAGAGGGAATTGAATAAGACAACTAACGTGTCCTGGTAGTATAACTGGCAAGTACACCGGCCCGGATAGCAGGAGATCCAGGTTCGATTCCTGGCTGGGACAGATAGTTTTTTATATTCTATTCCCTCTCATTAATTGTTTAAAATTTACGTGGGATAAAATACCACAACCAAATAAAATATTTATAATGGTTCTGTTATTTTATGCCTTGTTCTATTAGTAGAAGATTTACAAATTTCAAATATTTTACTTAATTACAAATTAATTACTTACAAAAAGTGAATTGTTGTCTCACATTCGTTCGTGCAGCTCTCTAGCACGGTCATAAGCTCTGAATTTGGTAAGAATTGCAGGTCAAGTAGAAAGTAGAAGTTATTTAGGCATAGTATTTATTGTGTAAGTTGTTAGGTTTTTCGGTATTGTTGTTTGGTGTAGATACTACTTTGACAATGAATCGCATTTTTTTATGGAATAAACCACATTTTCAATCCCTTTCAATGAAATTATAATTACTATAAATACATTATTTCTAAATGTTAGATTTGGGATAAGTCTTAGATTGGGAAGCCGGCCATCCGAGTTGGTCTTCCAGGTGTGGCATAGCAAGTTCGAGTCGCAGGGGACTTTTGTTGAGAAATCAGAACTTTCCCAGTGCCATGGGCATACAGAAAAGGCTGACTGCCCTTAAGGAAGCTCTTCCCTTCAATGCTCTTAATTGGTTAATATTTCACAAAACTTTTAGATAAGGATATTATCTGGCTTGTTTTTGTTTTTCAGAGAAGCTAGTCTTATCTTCTCAGTTTTTGCAATTAATATGTTTTGAGTTATTAAAAATATAAAATATTTAAAGAAATTTAGAAGATTACTGACCATCTGTTGCAACAGAAACATCATTAGCTGAAGTTCGGTCAAAAAGGATTTTAGATTGTAAGTCTTATTCAAAAATTAACAATAATTTATTCTTTAATTTATTTTCTTTATATCGGCATTGAAGGTGGAGTTTATTACAAGTGCAAATGTTGGTATTAAAGAATAAATTATTGTTAATTTTTTGCATATAGCATTTTTTCTGAAATAATTTCTTACCTTACTTCAACTATGTACTTTCAAATTTTTTGGATAAATTAATAAAGAGTTTTTGATTTAATTTTTAAAAATTAAATTAAAGTACATATATAGTTGAAGTAAGGTAATAAATGATTTAAGAAAAAATGCTATAAACAAAAATTAACAGTAATTTATTTTTTATTTATTTATTTTTTGCAGGAAGACTTCAGGTTGATTAGTTGCGCTGCATTTATCATAACTATCGCCACTCTTTTGTTTATTGCTGCTTCCATACTCTCGTATATACCGAATGTCTACTTGTAAGAATTTAATATAATTTTTGAATTTGGATGCAATAAACAATTATACTTATTAGACAACTGTGTAGTACAAGGGCTGTGTTCTTGTTATCCTTCTGAGAGAAGGCAAAAACCGATAGCAATTTGACTGGGAAAATGTGATTTGTAGGCCATAAGAAATTTCCAAAAACACTAGTAAATAATTACAAATACAATCCTGTACTGCATGGTTATAATTAATATGAATGCAGCATAAAAAACACTTACATATGTTATTACAATTCCGAGTAGAATTTTTTGAATAATATTAAATATATAATATATTTTAGCCTACTGGTGCATAGAGACCACACATTAACCTCAGTAGGGAAGTATAGCTTGGACTTTAGTTGGATGATGCTTTTTACTCTTCAACTTTTAGTTTGTGGTCCGCACTTACTTTTCCACGGGAAATGTATCTCAGCCTAGAGTATATAGCGATGGGATCTATTTTCCCAGGCACCGCGTAAATACACTTTGTACAGACTTTCAGACAAAGGAGAGTGGTGGCTACGCACATTTAGTGTGGGCGCAAACTTGCCTCATCACAGACACCGTCGAAGGAGCCTCTGAAGACTTCCGTACCATCCCTCGACTTCCGCCACCTTCTTGGCGATTGGTATCAATGGTCTGAGATGTGCAGGTCCGCTATCTGCCACCTGTAGCTCCACCTGGTCCCCAGAGCTCGGGGCTATCATGAAGGAGTGAAGGTCTTTTACAGGACTTATACAGGATACAGGACTGTACTCACTGTAGAGTCTGCAATTTCTAAAATGAAGAAACCAAATTAGTACTTGAGCGTATTCTAGTGAATTGTATGATGAATTCGTCATCGGCTGAAGGGGGATTTAGTGAAAGGCCAAATTGTTATGCCTTCAATATATTTGCTATTGACTTCTGATAGCAGAATTAATAGAGCATAATATGTGATTATAATATTTAAACAATTAAAATAAACGCTTATTAATGTTAAGGCCTACGGGTCAATAATAATTAGGAACAAAAAGATATATTAGACTAATTCTTTAAAAAAATAATCACCTCTAATAATTACAACCTTTACTAATTACTAAACTACGACCCTATAAACTGATTTATTAATAAATAGAAAATGAAAATATAAATTACTTACATTAATTAACAAACATATACAAATGGATTAAACTTGCTTATTTACAAAGAGGCCTCCAAAGAATTTGTCAATTATTGTCACTTATCACTTCACTTTTGCCGGCACTGCAAAGGTTAAAACCAGCCCGGCATGCGATCTAACACTGACTCTGCCAATGAGTAACACCAACCTATCATTGACTCGGGGGACGAGGTAGGCCTAGAAGATTCTATACTGGTTTCCAAGCAAGCCAAAAGAATCCCTTCTCTGAAAGCAAGGAAGCATCTGGTATCCTACAATTAGCCTCTTCCTTTATAGATCTGGTCCTCACGCCACCTACTTCCCCAGTCTTCAGTTATGGGTTGTTTGTGTTTTATTATTTTTAAGATATGGTAACCAAATTCGCTAATTAGGTTTTTTTTTTGGTTTTTTTAGCTAGTTGTTAACTGAATTCATTTTTTGGTTGAAATAAAATAAAGAGGAGAGGGGTTTAGTGAAGGACTAAAAGTTATAAAAAATTTTATTAACATTTATTTTTGAGTTACAAAAAAAAAAAACAGATGAAAAAAATGTGTTCACAAAATGTAATACTATAAGTCTTTATTCTGCAATTTTTTATAGAAAACGGTTATTATGGAAGATATTTACTAATTCCCCCCACTCTTCCTTCCAAGCTGTACCAGGGAGTAAGGTGGTTTTGCGTCTCATCTGTACATCCATTTCAACTGAAAAACTTTAATGTAGTATTGTGTTTTGCTTACACAGCGAATGCTTGAAGGAATTTCAGCTATACTCTGTGAATGTTTACAAACAGCAATGTAATACTCATACTGAATAACTCCAAGCATGCGCTTGTGTCAGCCGTACATTCAATGGACGGTTACCTGTCTTCAGCGCATGCGTTCCTCAAGAAGTGAATCCCACTTAACCCGCAGGACTATGCGGACAGTTGACGATGAGCATTTTTCTGCTTACTGCAATGTACGAGTACATTATTATAAACATTGAGAATTGTACATGGCGTCTATAATTGCAGTTACTCGTGCGTCGTCCACCGATGTCCGGACCACATCTGGATGCAGGACTCTTATTGGCGGAACTACTACTTCGAGGGCATGAGCCACGTCTACATCTCGAACAGGCCTCTGGGAATGCCCGGGGATTATGACGCCGACCCGGCCTTGGACGAGGATGGAGACGAATACGTCGAGTCAGAGTCTGGCGAACAGTACTACTATGGCCGGCTCCAGGTGAGCGGGTGCACGCAGGACTACTTCCTGGCAGGAGAATCCAAAGATTGAGTGTGATAAAGTGTGACACCTGGAAGTGAGCCTAACATCGCCCCCCCCCCCAGAATAAGTTGCGAGGCGCATGAACAAATCTGTACCATTTGAACGAATGTTGTTGTTTTTTTGTTTTTTTGGTCATTAACGCCAGGGAGATATTTTATAGAAGCTGGAAGATATTTTTAATAATAAGAATTTCTTAGCAACAGGTTATAGTGAGGTGTAGTTTGTTGTTAATGCGAATAGTTATTATGTGAATGTCCATAATTATTAGTTTGTACTAGGAAAATATGAAATTTATGAGAAAAAAATATATATTTGCCACAGTGAACGAATGTTTACATCACTTAATGAGAGGGAATAGAATAAAAAAATCTATCTGTCCCAGCCAGGAATCGAATCTAAATTCCCTATATACTAGCGAGAGCCTAACCCACGTAGCTAATCTAGCTCGCCCTGGTAGCATAAATGATAAATGCACCGGCCCGGATAGCAGGGGATCCAGGTTCGAGTCCTGGCTGGGACAGTTAGATTTTTTTATTCTATTCCCTCTCATTAATTGTTTAAAATTTACGTGGGATAAAAAACCTCAACCAAATAAAATATTCATAAAGAATGTTTACATCTCGTATTGTTATGTACTATAACGGTGTGATATAAATTACTCTTCGAGCGGTCCATAATCAATATGTTTGTATTTTATTATGACTAGTGTTGTATAAGTGACTAATTCAAATGGAGAGTTTTTTCACCGAAGAGATTATTTATAGAGAATTTTTGTTGGGGTTCGGTCAAGGTTGATCCAATAAAATGTTGGTCATGAGCATTTGGTCCAGATAACAAGACCTCCCCTTTCGCCTTCATGATAGCCCTGAAGATGGCTTAAATTTAAGCTGAAACAATTTAAAAATACACTTTTTTTAAAAATTGTATATTTTTTAAAAATCATTCTTGACTGAAACACAACAAAAATTCTCTACCAATTATATTTTTAGTCTTCCGACGTTTCGGCTTACATTTTAAGCCATCATCAAGGCTTTTAATATAAAATGCCATAAGAAAAACCAAAAACAAAAATCCATATGATTTATATTCAAAAGGAGAGTTAGTTGACCGTAGATATTATTCTAAGATGATTTTAGTTAGGGCTCCGTCAAGGTAGATCCAAAAAACACAAATTTAAAAAATTTATTTTTTAATAAAGGATTATCGGCCAAAGTTTCGGCTTACATTGTAAGCCATCTTCAGGGCTATGATGAAGATGAGAGAGGACGTCCTGTCCCTGAAGATGGTTTACAATGTAATCCGATCCTCCTTTATTAAAAAATACATAAGATAATCCTTTATTAAAAAATACATTTTTTAAATTTGTGTTTTTTGGATCTACCTTGACCGAACCCCAACTAAAATCATCTTAGCATATGATTTATATTATTATCACATAAAGAGGGAGGGAGAGAGAATGAGGAAGGATGGGGGGGGGGGGATTTTACAGATAGACGATATTGAAGATTCATCACCACTATCTTTGCTTTTATTTCTTCTGTGAAAAAAAAAATAAATGAAACAGATTATGTTCGAATTTTTAATTGATTATTATTTATATTCTGCAAAATTTTTATAATAGGCGCAGAATAAGGATTATTTTTTATAATGTATTAAGATGGTTGTGCTTCTACCTAATCATTTCTTCAGAGTAACCTAATGCTATCTTCAGGGACATTAGCATTTACTTTCATTGTTTTGTTTACATTTGTCCTAATAAAATAAGGGAAAAATAAAAGGTTATTAAAGCATTAGTAATGAAATTGCATGACATATATTAATTATTATTACATATATTAACAATTATTATTCATTATATCAAATACATATGTACATATATACAATACATATATCAAAATACAAATATGTATTAACTGCGATACTGACGAATTAGCTTAGTTTAAGAAGCTTCTACAGACTTTTATTCATTATTTTTGTTATCAATAAATAAAAACAATAGGAATGGGGATTTAAGTAAATCGTAATTTTAAGGATATTTATTAATAATAAAATAAAATAAATATGGTTACATCCAGACACTTATTGCATTAATTTACATAAATTGTCCATCATTCGTCAAAGTCCCTCACGCAAGACTAGCGTACACTTAGCTGATTTAACATGTTTCATTAGAGATTAACTTGGGGAAGAGCAAACAATAAATTACAATTACAACCTAAGAAAATATAATGAAGCTATTTAGAGTAAGTTAGTTTAAAAAAAAATGGGTCTCCAAAACACCCTTTTGTTTTGATATTTAAGAAGAAAAAAAATCCCCGCCAACACATTGAAGATTCTTCATTTATATTTGTTTATTTATAAAAAGTTTGAAAATAAAATTTGACTCTTGTTCAGATCGCATCGAATCAAACAAAGTCGCGTCATGTTACCAACATGAATAGCTTGATTTCCTATAGGGCAAACAACTAAACAAATTTACGATGGTAATAAACTTTGACTTGTTTTTGTTAAACATCCTGTGTGTTCGTTTATTATTCTGTTTGATTGTGTTGAGTGTCTTTCTACATAAAATAACAGTTATTTTAAAACTCATTACAGATTGCAAAACGGAAAAGGAAAAGTTTGACATTATCGACACCAAGACTGACAGAAAACGAGGAAAAGAGTACAAATCCTACTCTCAGAGAGGATTTTGATTTTAAGAGCCATAAGGCAACTAATGCATTACTTGGACAAAACAACACTCATCCGGATAACAATCTTGATCAGGCAAGTCTATGTACAGTACGACTACAGTGTGTATTTGGTGTGATAGAACTGTAAGAGAAGGTGAAGTGTGTGTTTGGTGTGATAGAACTGTAAGATAAGGTGAAGTGTGTGTTTGGTGTGATAGAACTGTAAGGGAAGGTGAAGTGTGTGTTTGATGTGATAGAACCGTCAGATAAGGTGAAGTGTGTGTTTGGTGTGATAGAACTGTAAGGGAAGGTGAAGTGTGTGTGTTTGGTGTGATAGAACCGTAAGAGAAGGTGAAGTGTGTGTTTGGTGTGATAGAACTGTAAGGGAAGGTGAAGTGTGTGTTTGGTGTGATAGAACTATAAGAGAAGGTGAAGTGTGTGTTTGGTGTGATATCTCTCAAATGAAATAAGACTTATATTTCCCAAATTTCCCTGGGCATCTTCATTTGAGACGGCGGGGGTTTTTGCAGGAATTACAGTTGGAGTGCAAATGGGTTCCGGTGGTATGGTATTTGACTTTGGTAAATGGAGATGCGGTAGATAATGTGGTCTTAAACTGAAGGGTTTTTCTAGCCATTGTGAAGGGTAGAGTTAGATATAGAATACGGAGCATTTCCGATTATTGTGAAGAATTCATAATGAAAGGAATGGATTCTTTGGACGACGAATGGCCCTGGAACAATCTATAGTCGTGGTAAAGTCTTGTGCAGCGTTAGATTTTAAGATCTGAGTTCCTATTTATTAGTCTGTTTTGGAGTATTTTACAGACAGAAGTTATGTTCTAGTCTTTTAATTTTGGTATGGCCTCCCCAAGTGAGTCTTAAATCAAGATGGAACCCAAGGTAGCAACATGAGACTAGTATGGAAATGCTGCTGGGTTTTTAATTGTCAGTGAAGTATTTTGTTTGAAAATTATCTTGAACACATTAATTTTTATTCTCAATTTACCCGCACCATTACTTGATACTTGCATGGTCCGCTTTTAGATTATCGGAAGATGTTTTGGTATTGGTCAGGGAAGATAGCCTAATTTTATCATTGTTATGTGCAAAGAGAGCTAGGAGAGTAAATGATTGGGTCCATTACCGAATCCATTAAGGTTGCTCATTGCTGATTTTTCAAAGACTTCTTTCTAAGGCTGCTTCAAACTCAGGTTCGTTCTTTATGGAGAGTTGCACTGAAAATGTAAGTGGTCAACAGTAGAGGGGTCAGCCCAGAGCATGAGGAGCAACAGCAGTGATCAGAGCAAAGATGAGAGTTCTCTGTAGGTGCCTTTGGAATGCCAAGTACTTTTTTGCACCCAAAGATATCCAGAATATCATGCAGTTTACGAGTATTATGGGGTATATGACGTCAGTTTCTGGTTGGTATTTGAAATCTCCTCCCACGATGAAGCTGTCACCCAGATCTCCAAAAGGATCTCGAACGTCTCAGCAGTAATAGTGTGTCTCAGGAGACAATAAATGGCGGCGATATTGAAACGTCTGTTAAGAGTGTGAAAATATAACTGACATCTGGGGAGGAAGGCTCAGCTGGATTCGCCTGCCTACCCATGTTCAGAGCTTGGCACTTCATATTGATGATGGCGTGGTTGAAGATATCAGTTGTGGTGGTTTGCTTGATGTCAGGATATCATGGGCTGGGGCCGACGGAGAAGGCTGAGCGCCTGGAAGTAGCCGGTTAACACCATGATGTTATTGAGTGTGTGTGTTAAGGTAAGACTCCGTGGTATCACTGGATTGGGAATCCTTCTTGGTCACTTCAGTCTACACTGAGGGAACAGATCGGAGTTGGTGGAGGGTAATATGCACTACCCAGTGTTGTTCGGCTCTTGGCTGCAGTGAGCAACAAGCGCGATAGCTGAGTGTGTCTCACCAAACACGTTCCTGGTGTCGTAGGTGGCTAAACCTGAGGATTCCTGATTTACTGCTCAGCGGAAATGGTGCTCGCAATAATTTTAGTCGTGACGAACCATTTGCAGCGAACCCATTGTGCTGTTATATTTTTCATTCGAGGTTCCTCAATTTTAAGTTTAGTATTATACAATTTATTGTCACTGCCATTTATACTGTCATTCAGTTTATTTTTCTCGAATTGTACTAAGAATTTTGGAATAGGATTTTTATACTTTTTTACTGCATTAGTTATTACAGTCGCTGTGAATCCGAACTTTTTAGTTTCTATTTTATTTCTTCTGTTGGAATGCTGGGATATAGGCCTCATATTACTTTAAAAAGCAGATATTTTGTCTTCATCTGAGTGGAAAGTGTGGTACTCACAGTTTTGTTCTCTGCATGAGGAAGGGTTAACTGGATACAAGGTTATATCTTTTGACGTTATTTGAAAAGTGAAAGAATTTTCACCGCCTTTCCGTTAAGGAAGTGAATGAGTTGTGATTTCGAGGCGATACCAATCAGTCTTCTACCATTTATGTGTATTGTTAGTGTTATAATAATTTTGGTTGTGCTAGCGGATTGTTCTTGTCGAATAATGAATTTAGGGCTTTATACCTTTTTGATTTTGTATGTATCGTGGGATCTTTCTGGGATCTCTATTGTTGGACGCAGTTTTTTCTTGCTGCCTCTTCAGCTAGTTTTCTCTTGGGTATCCTGGTACCTCGTCAGCCTTCATAGAAGCCAGAGAGGTTATATGTTAAACAGCAAATACACTTTAAATTTTCTAAAATTGATTGAATGTCTCATAAATAATTAGAAATATAGGGCTGGGGCCATCTTAACCTGAGGAGGCCTAGCCTTATATGGCAAATTGTGACCAGCCTGTTCTCAACGAATGTTTAAATTATAAATCTAAAACTGGCTATCGCTCCTCGCCTGCATATCCCTATTCATTAACACTAGGTTGCAAGTTAGTTTAGACGTAGGCATTATGAAACACATATTTCTGATTTATAAGAATCTTTTATGTCTGAAAATTATCTCCGACAATATCTGTCTAAAAACAGTTAAATTTTCCACTGGAAAAAGATTAAGTAATGCTATGTGAATGATTCAGACTGTATATTTCTTCATGTCGGCTTTGTTATGAAGCATTGAATAAGATTGTAACAGCAGTTAATATTTATGAAAAAGTAGGAATAAATTCCCAAATTGTTTATCCAACTATGAAAAATCTCGGCCACCTTCTCCATGGGTGATTGTGACTCAAAAGATAACCTGTACCGATACGGTTCTATGGTGAAAGAAAATTCAGGGATACAAAAAAAAAAGGGAACCACAAGGTTCGCTAGGAATGATTAATGAACTCTCGTCTGAAAGATTCCTGGGCTCTGAGGATGAGACAATGAGTTTCGGAAGCGCTCAGGTCAATATTCCTTATAATTGTATAGCTTTGCCCTAGTTCATTGAAAAAAAAAAAATTAATAGAGGAACATTTTCTGTTTGGTTCTGTAGAGAAAATGGACATTCTATTGTAGGATTTTCATAGACCATTTACAATATTATTTACGATATTTTGCTTTGTCTTTTAGTCTAAGCTGAAATCTGGACGACTAAACCTCACTACCAAAAGAACTCATGAAGCAGTGATCCCCGGCCACAATCATAAGCTCAGACACTTCCAAGATGATGACGAGAGAACGCACTTACTGATTAGGTATCCCGCATTCGGGTTAGCTCTCTCCGTCTTGTTTAACCTTGGTTATATGGGTACGGATATTATTATAATTGGTCTCATTTTGTACTTTATCATTAAACTAATATATAATCTATGAGAGGAATAATCCAAAGAGGATTGTCAACTGAAAGGTCAAAGAGATGTATTAATGGATCAATGTAGCTTTTTTAAAATTTATTATCAATTTGTTTTACAGTTTGCACTGTAACCTCACGGTTAAAAATGTCAGTAAACAACTTAAACTCATTTACCGATAGCAGAAAAAAATTTATTATTTACAATATAACATATTTTAAAAAAACAATCAATGAATTTTAATAAAATATCTATTTATAAAACTTCATGTTTATAAATATTCATTATAATTAATAATCTTCATAAATTATCTAGGCCTGCCAATCAGTCTCTGCCTATGATCTTTTAATCCAAAATCTTCTTGGAGACGACTTTAAAAGGTGTATACATCAACGTCTCGGTGTTCAGAGATTATGAGCTCTGCGATAACAGAGAGAAGCCCTGGCCCGTGTGCTTACCTCTAAAAAAGTTCGGGGAGTTCATGGGGCACTCCACGTGCGGGCTGAACGCATCACCTTCGGGGGTGGCATGACGAGGTACAGGAACCTGGAATCTTTGTTACTCTTGGTAAGTCCAAGCCGAGAAAGCAAGGGTTCTGATAGAAAGATATTACCGTTGTTTTTTTTGTTAACGTAAATATTATTATTATTAGATGCTATTTTGTTGGGGTTAGGTCAAGGAAGTGACTACATTGACCGAACCCCAACAAAAAACATCTAACAAGGCTTCTAAACAGTAGGGATGATGATAATCCCGGGACAGTGACCATTCCGGGGTATTCAGCCGAAAATGCTACTACTGTGACTATGGCAGTCCCAGGCATATATTTCAGACATATGGTATTCATCATGTTATAGGGTGCGGGTGGATCTATAGCAGATGACGTTCGTGGACGTAATTGACGTGAATTACAGGACCAAAGGGCTCGATCTGGAAAAGGAAGAGGCCAGATGGAGCAGGAAGCTAGTAGTTAGGTAGTTTGTCCTCACAAAGTGCGAGGTGTGTAAATTAATTAAAAAATTGGAAACAGGCCTCACATCAATTCCTTTCTTCACAGATGATAGACTCCATTGAAGGAGATTGTTCCAAACTTCTTCTCAGGTATAAAATTTTAGGGGGGCTAGTTATTGGGAACAAGTCTGTGGCCATAATTCTGTACCATGAGGAAGGTCCTGTCTTTCATACATGGTATTAATTGGCTACAAGAATAAAGGAGCTTAGACAAACGTAGCTGAATCATTACCTGACAATAGGTGATAGATCGAGTCTATAACCGAAGATTATCTTTTTGGGGAAAGTAGATTGTATAAGCTACAACAAAAGAGGACCTTAGTCTGAAAGTACAGGTCAGCATTGGTGGACTGGGCACCGAAGGAAGAACGAGAAGCCTCAGTCTGAATATGCAGGTCAGCATTGGTGGACTTTGTACCGAAGGAAGAATGAAAAGCCTCAGTCTGAATATGCAGGTCAGCATTGGTGGACTGGGCACCGAAGGAAGAACGAAAAGACAGTCTGAATATACAGGTCACCATTGGTGGACTTTGCACCGAAGGAAGAACGAAAAGACTCAGTCTGAATATACAGGTCACCATTGGTGGACTTTGCACTGAAGGAAGAACGAAAAGCCTCAGACTGAATATACAGGTCACCATTGGTGGACTTTGCACCGATGGAAGAACAAAAAGCCTCAGTCTGAATATACAGGTGAGCATTGGTGGACTTTGCACCGAAGGAAGAACGAAAAGCCTCAGTCTGAATATGCAGGTCAGCATTGGTGGACTTTGCACCGATGGAAGAACGAAAAGACTCAGTCTGAATATACAGGTCACCATTGGTGGACTTTGCACTGAAGGAATAACGAAAAGCCTCAAACTGAATATACAGGTCACCATTGGTGGACTCTGCACCGATGGAAGAACGAAAAGACTCAGTCTGAATATGCAGGTCAGCATTGGTGGACTTTGCACCGATGGAAGAACGAAAAGCCTCAGTGTGAATATACAGGTGAGCATTGGTGGACTTTGCACCGAAGGAGAACAAGAAGACTGGGTGAAGTACTACTGCTCGTCTATGACCGTTATCTTCCGCATTAGCTGCAGTTTCCACGTCTATAGGAGGGGAGAGTACCTGTAGGAAACATTTAAAAGGCTTAAACCAATACATCAGAGACAAAATATAATAAAGAAACAATTACTATAAATTTTTACTAAAAGCTCAGTGACAAACGCCGCTATGCGGGAATTTCATTCTCCAATTGTATGAATAATTCCCAATTCAATTTATTCAATAAAATGTTGCAAAATAAATGGCATATTGGTTATTATCTTACATTTGCCTGTTAAAGACTGGTTATTTTATTTATTAAGTGAAAATTAGTTTGGATTCATCATTCAATATGTTTAACTGTTATTTTCCATTGAATTTTAATTAATTTTTTTTTTAACTTTCTATAATTTGCATTTATAAATATTAATTTAGTTGTGGTTTATTATTCCACGTAAATTTTAAACAATTAATGAGAGGGAATAGAATAAAACAATCTATCTGTCCCAGCCAGGACTCGAACCTGGATCTCCTGCTTTCCCGACCGGTATGTTTCCATTACACCACCGGGACGAGCTAGATAACTTATTGAATTCCCAACACACTAGCGAGAGACTAACTCACGAGAAAGACGAATACATCGTTTATGGTCGAAGGAGCTGACATTGTCTAGCTATTTATCGACTCTCGTTATTTAGTTTTAATTTATAAATATTGATTTAGTTGAGGTTTACTAACCCATGTAAATTTTAAACAGTTAATGATAGGGAATAGAATAAAAATTCCATCTGGGACAGATAGATTTTTTATTCTATTCCCTCTCATTAATTGTTTCTATAATTTGGTTTTTTGACCGTTTAACATAGTCTTACTGAATAGTGTCTTACTGTAAAAGTTAAGATGCTAAGAGAAAATAATTATAGTTAATTGACAAAATTATCCTAATATTTGATAGATTTATATGTATTCCACTATTCGCATATGTGATATTTTGCTCACTTTATTTATTTATGATATTTTTCAGTCTTTTTGGTATACATCGTTCTTGTGTACATTGCATATTCAAATGAACTCAAAGGAGGGATCCCAGGAGGTCATAAATAATATAAATAATTTAAACTTCTGTTGTATTTTACGAAATATAGTTCAATGATTCAAATCGTGTGTCATCTATTTATTTACAGGTTTTACAAAAGAGTCTTGGACAGAGTTAAAACAGGAGAGAAACTAGAATATGACAGTCTGATTTAGATTTTGAACCAAATAAAAAAAAAAAAAGCCTTCAACACAAGCCGTGATATATATATGTATATTCCACATGTTTTGAACAAATTTATTCAGCAATGGAGAATCTATTATAGTTTCGACACATTGCCGGGAATTATTGTAATTCATAATTGTATTACGAATGTGAAATATAACATTTTCCTGTTGTGCCACAAATAATATGTCAGTAGAAATTAATTAATCTGTTGTCAAGTTAATGTTTTAATTTTTGAAGTAACTGATATTTTTACGTGAGCCAGTTTGTGGTTCTGGATTCTGGACATGAAATAAATAAATTATGAAATAATCATTTTATTATCCAAAACAAAAAGTACTTTTGCAAACGTTCTTATAAAAATGGTTTGTATTTCCAATGGTACTCATTTTATTTATTGTATCCATCATCAAACTTACAAGAAGTTGAGTAACAGAATTTAATAAATAAAGATTTTATTTTTTACAAAGTGGTACTCTAAGCTGGTAAAGTACTTTTAAAAAGTTTTTTTAAACCAATATCTAAATATTTGTTTTTATTTATAAGACCAAAATGTTCATATGTAAAAGTTTCTTGTCTCGAGTTTTTGTAAATCTTTCGGGCTTCAGACTTATTAGGGGCTGATTGGTGAAATATTTATGAATATTTCTTGATACTGTGTAATGAACAAAATTTTTTTTAGAGGATGGCACAAAAAAAAAAAAAATACTTGAAATATGATTTGTTTCATTTAACTATATATATATTTTTTTAATGGAGAATACAAGAAAAAAATACAATATGTATTTGTATTTTCAATTTTCTTGCTTTATCCGATTTCCGATTACAGTAAGTAAAATTATTGGAAGGTTATAGAATGACACAACCATTGAAGAGGTTCTGCATACTCTATTTTGAAGAAAATGGATTCAAAAGTTTATGCGGATATGTCTGTACTCGTTGTTGCATCAGAAGTTTTTAAAAGAAAGAAAAAAATAAATACATTATTGAAACCTTCCTTTTATTAGCCCTTTTGTAACAGGCCGTTCTCCCTTTTTACTTACCGCCTCTTCCCCTCACTCTTCCACCACCCACGGTGTCCTTAAAATATTTTTTCCGCTGTCATGAAAAAAAAAAATTTGAATTTAGGGACAGGACGTCCCCTCTCGTCTTCATGATAGGTAGGTGTTGGTCAATTAATGTATTAATTTTTTAATACCCCGTTTCCTAGCCGGTGGAGACTATAATGCGAAAAACTTGCAATGGGGATCGAGAACGACCAACTCCCATGGCAGTGCTCTATATAATGCGATATCATCCCAAAACCGCAACACAATTAGTCCTTCCTCTCCCACTTATTGGACTTCTGACATATACCGTCTTCCTGACATCCTAGACTTCTTCATTTGCAAAAACCTTACTGCTCTTCATTATTCCGCTTCGAACTTAAACGAGCTCTCCTCTGACTCCAGTCCAGTCCTCCTAACGTTATCCCTGATTCCTATTCCAAAACAATTACCCCCCCCCCCCCCTCATTAATTGCCCAGTCGACTAGGCCTTGTTTAGAAATCTCATAGAAGAGTCACTTGACCTCGGAATTTCTCTGAGAACCTCAGATGATCTAGATGACGCTGTACATTCCTTTACAGCAATGCATGTGTATCGCTAATCTCAAACCAAAATTTACCAAATACTCTTCTGAGTCCCAAAAACCACTCCTAGATTCGCTTAAAAAGCTCATCATAGCGAAACGCCGCTCAAGAGCATTGTTCCAAAAATATAGACACCCATCAGACCGCAAAGAATTCAACCATCTTTCCAGACTTTAAATCTGGATTTAAATATTAAATATAACCAAAGGATATATTTATCTTGTACACTGCTGACATCCCTACCCATCCTACCTCTTAGCTCTATTTGCGGACGACAAAGATATCCTATCCTCCCATCTCAATCCTAAAACTGCTTCTAAAAACATTCAAAATCTCGAAAAAATCAAACAATGGTGTGGCAAACGGAGAATAAAAATCAATGAAGAAAAATGCTTTCAAGTTAATTTCCAACAGCGGAAGAAAGACTTCCCTGAAATTGTGAAGTTTAACAATATTCCTTTACCACATTCACATTCCGTTCGTTACCTTGGGTTCCATCTTAACTCACGACTTACTTGGGAAGAACATACTAAAATTAAAAGACAAGAACTCAATCGGCGATATGGACTTCTATACAGACTCAATCCACGATAGAGAACAAACTGACGCTCTACAAAACCTTATTACGACCAATCTGGACTTACGGAGTAGAAATCTGGAGTGCCGCCAAGCCTTCCAATATCCAAAGAATCCAGTCCTTTCAATCCAAAACACTGAGAATAATTGTAAATGCTCCCTATTATGTATCCAATTCATCCCTTCACTAAGATCTTAATATCCTTTTTGTTCAAGACTTCATTTTTTCTCGCTTCACCCTTTTCCACAGTAAACTGCCACACCATCCTAATCCACTAGCACAGACCATGTCTTCCAACCCCAACCCCTACAACTCTCCCCGCCGACTCAAACGAAGATATCCCCGTGACCTCCTGGGGACATAATCTGTAAATAATTTGAGAGTGTTGTCATTGGTCACCTTCTCTCCTCATATGATTGACATCGGCAGATAATTAAAAAAAAAAAAAAACCTCTATAAATATTTTATTTGGTTGTGGTTTTTTATCCCACGTAAATTTTAAACAATTAATGAGAGGGAATAGAATATTTCTGGCTGGGGCAGATATATTTTTTTATTCTATTCCCTCTCATTAATATTTAAAAAAAAAAAAAACCTTTTTTAAAATTTGTGGATTTTTGGATTTACCTTGACCGCCCCCTCCCCTCCCCCCAAGAAAAAAATCTAATACTAATATCTACGGTCAAAAAACTCTCCATTTGTAATTTACTAATATTTATATTTTAATTCGTTTTACGACTACAAGTAATAACTTCAGAACCAGGGCTCTGCACTGTAATGAATCATATATAAAAATTGTCAGAAACAAGAATAGACTATTTTTCATATTCAATTAACAAAAATATTTAGTGAAATGAGAGAAAAATTATGAAATTTAACTCCAGTCTCATAGGTCAATGGACCTTCATTTATGGCCTATTCGATACTGGCCTAAGTTTTGTACTTATTTATTTTGCAATTAGAGTATTTACATTCTTCAAGAATATTATTTTTATGTTGAACAAGATTTTATTCATGGCCAGTCAAATCTGCCAAAGAAAGTATTTTGAAAGCAACTTTTGAGCAGCTACAACCATAATAATTTTATATTTTAGTACGGGCGAACCTTTTTTTAACCATTTGCCGTAGTAAAATAAAAATGGTTCCACTATCAGTGAAGAAAGAATCATAATGATGTGATGGAATAATAAAAGAAAGGTAGATAGTAAACTTGTGTACTGTGTATTACAGTGGCTTACCTTTCATGCAAACCAAATAACATTAACATCAATAATATATAGATACATTTTCTGCTAAAACTCATTACCGTTGTGTCCGAACATTATAAACTGCTACTTTTGATTGGAAAAAAATTTTTATAGCTGTCCATTGTAAGTAATAGATTTAAAATACAACTACGATTATAAATTAAGATAGATATTTTCATCATGAAAATTAACTCAAAATTTATTAGCTGCTTTAGTTTTTTTCTTGTTCCTGACTTAAACTTGGAATAGGAAGAGATAGTTTGTGTTTTGCCTTTATGTGCTTCCTTAAGTCGCCGGCCGTAACAGATCTGAAGTCACAGATCGGGCATTGATAAGGCCGTAAGTCGGAATGCACAGTTCTCGAGTGTGTTTTCAAGTCACTCGGTCTCGCTGATTTGAAGTCACAATGCGCACAAGCGTAAGGTTTTAGGTTCGTATGCGCGTAGAGCACGTGTTTCTTCAAGTAGTGGGAGGTGATCGTTCTGAAATCGCACTGGACGCAGGTGAAGGGCCTCTCTAGGGAATGCTTGCCCCTGATGTGATTCTTCATGACTTCAGCAGTGGCGGATCTGTACTCGCAGTGGGGGCACGCGTGAGGCCGGTCGTCGGTGTGCATCGCCCTCACGTGCTTCCTCAGGTTGCCAGAAGTGGCGCACTTGTAATCGCATTGGGGACAGGGATACGGTCGCTCGCTGGTGTGCAGGCTCCGGATGTGGTTGGTGAGGTCGCAGGACCTAGCCGTTCGGTAATCGCACTGCGAGCAGGCTAAAGGACGTTCGTCTGTATGCCTGACCCTGATATGGTCCTTGAGATCACCCGCCCTGGCCGCCTTGAACGCGCAATGGGGACAGGCGAAAGGCTGCTCTCCAGTGTGTCTGACGATGTGACACTTGAGACTGAACGACTTGAGGGACTGATACTCGCAATAGGGGCACGAGTAAGGACGTTCCATCTTGTGCTTGAGTCTGATGTGGAAAGTCAAATCACCTTTCCTGTTTGACTTGTACTTGCACTGCGAGCAAGCGTACGGCTGCTCCCCGGGATGTTCGGTTAGGATGTGGGATTTCAACTTGGCAGTCTTAGTTGCCTGGTGGTCACAATAAGGGCATGGAAAAGTCTCAGATTTGACAGAGGGCTGTGTGAAGATGCTAGGATCCGGCGTCTCGTCGGGATGTTTGGTTTTTATGTGATTCCTTAGGGCATTGGCTTTAAGGGCTCCGTGTTTGCAGTAAGGGCATGGAAATGGCCTCACCAGAGAATGATTGTCTTGTACATGAGTCTTCAGAGAATCAGATGTATCAGTTTTATAGTCGCAAAGAGAGCAGGAGAAAGGGCGATATAGAGAATGCATGGCTCTTATGTGCCTTTTAAGACTACTATTTTTAGTCACACGGTGTTCACAGTAAGGGCATATGAAGTTTCTCTTTTTAACTTTCTTGTTCGAAGTAGGCTGACTTCCTTGGCAATAGTAGTCCATAATGGTATCTTTGACCGTCTCCGAAGAAGTCTGTCCTGCGTAATAAAGGAAACTCTCGTGTTCCTCGACAATGTGTGACCGAAGAATATCCTTGTTATTCGTGGTGAATTTGCAATAATGGCAGCCGAAGAAAGGAGGCGGGGGCGGGATTTTGAGTTCCTCATTCTGCAAGTAATCGTCTTCGGATTCAGAATTCACTTCAGTTTTGATAAAAATGCTTTCAGTCTTGACACAATTATTTTCATTCTCGAAACTATTGTTTTCATTCTTGATAAAATCGTTTTCATTCTTGACAAAAACGTTTTCATTCTTGACTAAAACATTATCATTCTTGATAAAAACTTTTTCATTCTTGTCAAAAACGTTTTCATTCTTGAGAGAATCATTATCCTCTGACATATCTGCAAAGACATATTCCATTAATTTATAGATATATAAAATTAATAAAAACTCAGTAAGTAAATATTTAGTAAAAATTAATTGATACAAGGCATTGTTTAGCATGTGAAAATATTAATGCATAACTCGGGCATTAGGTAAACATCTTCAGGAAACAAGTTTGCGGCTTTTGCCAAGGAAACAACCTGCAGATCTACAGAAGTAGAATTCACCAGAGGAACCCATTATAATATTAATGGAATGCCAATGAGGGAATCAGGATTTCGAAATGAAACCAGGACACGGGGCCATGTTGATGGACGGATTCCAAATTCTGGAAAGATGGTGATTCGCGAGAGAAGACACAGCGGTAATTGCAGAGGACGCTGGGGTGGGTTGTGAGACTGGTGATCTAGATTCATCCAATGAAGATGAGGGGTTCCTGGTGAAATATGGCCTGAAAAATACTAAGGCTTATGGAATCTTCCCGTTGGACATTTTATACCTGGGTGAGCTTAGATCTTCCCAATTAGATCCAACAATATAAAAATGGATCGAAGAAAATGTTCCTTATGCATAAGACTCCTCATCCATATGTCCATCATAGATAAGGAGACGTCTTAAATATCCTACATAGACAAATCTCTATAACCTCTGTCATACAAAATATTATCAAACATCTGACACCAAAGGAAAATTCTTTATTTAGAATGAATCATTCTACCTTATTCTTGTGGGTTCGAAAATTCGAGACATCCAGTATAGTTCACAGTTCTTCACCTTGAGGTAACTTTTAGAAAAGGGAGATAATAATTCCCAACCCTTCTTCGTATATTTTCTAATTTTTTTAATTTTTATAGTTAAAAAACTATAAAAAATTTATTAATAAAAGTCCATTAGGAGCTGTGTTAGAACTCTAATAGGGAAATCTATTTGTAATGAATGAAGAATTTTTGTAATGCTGGTAAATACCAATGCTGGTAAATATTAAATAATATTACTAATAATTTTCATTCGTTATAAATCTTATATATGTATAACTCTTTATTAAAAAAAAATATTCTGTACATATTTCATACCCTATAATATTTGAAGGGGTACATTATAATAGTCCTTGCTCGTCTATCCCGGGACGTAACCTATCCTCAGAGAGGAGCCCAGGTAAACCCGCGATAGACTATCAGACACCCATCTTCTCCTTATCCTAGAATAAGAAGGAGACTAGGCAGGGAGTCAAGGAGGAAGTGAGAGGGGGAGAAAAATGCCAGTGCATTCACTCCCTTGATATTTTAGCTAAACTGGCCGGAGTAGGTCCCATGGCCACCTCCTCTTAGGGCGTCGGGGAAGGTGGTCTGGATGAACGTGGTATGCCAGGGAGAGGACTAGAGGATTTGGATGTCCTTGGAGGTTTGTGTGGAACTTATCAAACCTGGAGGGGATGAGCTCGAAAACAAAAGGTACTTGCAGGTCAGAATGGATGGTTTTATTGGATACATAGGGAGGAGTGTTGAGGATTGTGCGAAGGACTTTGGGCTGGAACCCCTGGATACATCTAATGTTTGATGGTTCCGTTATAAATCTTAATAGTTACTTTGAAGATTTTTCTTCAAGCTAATAACTTTGTGAGCATGCACTCATGTTTTTTGTTTTTTTTTGTGACTCTGCAGAAATTGTTGTTTTCCCCAAATTAATAGGGAATGACACATAACCTGTACAAATAAAGTTTTACTTTGAGCAATTCAAAATAAAAGTGTTGTGGCTGTTTGCAATGTCAGGGCTTACTTTGATCTTCATGGTCCAAGTCTATTTCCAGCGGTGGTTCCTCCTTCATGACGCCTGAAACACGTGAGATACAACGTCAGAAGTAAGCTACACACCTAGTCGCAGAGAAGAGCTAAGAGATACTCACCTAACATCAGTGACGTCGTTGGAACAGGTTCCGCACGAGCCTCTGAAACAGACGAACACCTCGTGAGAAAAGCCCCATTGAATCCTCCTTGAGGCCGTAATACAGGCTTTATTAGGCTATAAAGTAATTAATTACTAAATAAATAAGCATTATAATAATAATGAAATAAATAATTAACTATTGCAGCCCCTAAATATTGTGGCGTGGCACTCAATTTATTAAGGGGGGGGGGGGTCAGCTGGAAACCATCCTGAGAGACGGGGGGGGGGGGACAAGTTATACATGGGGCCTCTCAAAGGCTTTCAGCACAGAATCATTTTTGTGTTTACTGTCTTTGCAGTTGATGATTCCTTTCCGTCACTTCTTCAGGTCTGTGGTCTTGAGTGTTGAGTGTATTTTAAAGAGAGAACATACAAAGGAAAGAAAATGGGGCAAAAACCATTTTGGTCACCCATCTGGGCGACTTCCATCGGACAACTTCATGACTCTAATTCGGGAGCTGTTAAGGCCTCATATTATATATAT
>KZ807649.1:16439-39258 GCA_000696205.2 Oncopeltus fasciatus | reverse complement strand
TTAGGATTAGGATCAGGTTATAGGGCGATCAACATCATGGTTATTACGCCCTGACTGTTGGGGTTTATCTAGAGTTAAATCTGTTATCCATTCATTTAAATGTTTTCCGTTTTTTAGTGCTTGTTTACATTACGTTATTTAGTATTTGGTGTGCAATAAGTTATATTCGTACACTCACCTACACTCAGACATACACAAATATAGATACAAAACCATTTTAAAATTATTGCTTGTTTATTTTTGTACGTTTATTTTTTATTGTATATCTCTCTGTCATAAAATTCCATGATGTTTATTAACAGACTGTATAAATAAAGATTTTATTGATGAATAAAAAAAAAAGTTCTCGCTAAATAATTTAGAGTCAGTTATTAATAATGTTGTCACTGCTATTAAATTCGTATTTTAACAATATTTATCTTGTCGTTTCTCCATCTATTATGTTTTGCACTGAAAATTAATTAAAGTGTTAAAGTGTTTTATTGTTGATAATTTTATTTTTGCATAATTACCTAGTAATACTGAGGTAAACCCGATATAAATGAGCAATTTCTAAAATTTGTCAAATTTATAAGATTATGCTCAGAATAAACAAAAGAAATTTCGTAATAAAGGATAGTAAAGTTTTCCCGTCTCATTAGTATTTAATTAAAATTATGACATAAATTAATTAAAACTTTTCATTATAAATTTAATTGTTAAGTTTTAATGATTTATAACAAGAATCAAACACTTTCTTTAAAGAAGTGCATTTTTCCAGACAAACAAATGCAAGATTTTATTTTAGCAGTTAAAGGTGGTTTAGGGTCAGACAATAACATTTATAGTAACCCCTTCGATATATTGATTTAGTAACAGTGGGAGGGGCTAGCATCCTCCCCTAGGCCCTAGTCAATAGTGACGTACCTGGGAAGAAGAATAAGTTCTCCATGGCTGAAAGGCGGAGATCTGTCAAGTCGAAGGAGGAGATGTCTGAGCTTCGGCAAAGTAACCTGCTCCAGAGAAAACCTTCTCAACTCCCACTTGGGGTAGGGCTGGGTCGATACTCAATCTCCAGGATCGAGTTGTCAATGGCAACCGTTTGAGCTTGCTACATGACCATATACCTCATACACTGACAGAATACTTCCACCAGCTGTAGGCATAACTATTGAACGCCAGAACTGCTTAAATTAAGGAGAATTCCTGTATCTCAAAAGGACATAGACAACAGTAAATAAATATTATTTTTTTGTGGTATTTATTCCTACGTAAATTTTAACAATTTTTAGTGCTGCCTCGGAGGTTTGACTATCGACACTAGTGCGGGGAATTTAATAACTTATCAAACTGGTCCCGGTAGCATAAATAGAAAATGCACCGGCCCAGATAGCAGGAGATCCAGGATATTATAATATAGAATTACCATAATGTAATGTGATATCAAAAGTATGAATGCAGAAAGCTATGTAAGAGAATTTGAAAAACATGCAGACAACAACTTGTTAATAAATAATTGAATAACATTAAAACAGTAATTTGCCACACCTACCTATTATGAAGAAGAGAGAGGACGTCCTGTCCCTAAGTTCACATTTCCATGACTGAGAAGAAAATTGTTTTTTGTCTTAGTCATGGAAATGTGAACTTAGGGACAGGACGTCCTCTTTCGTCTTCATGATAGACAGGTGTGGTCAATTACTGTTTTAATGTTATTCAATTATTTATTAACAAATTGTTGTCTGCATGTTTTTCTAATTCTCTTACATAGCTTTCTGCATTCATACTTTTGATATCACANCAAATAATAAAAATATTTATGTGAAGCTAGAATTTTATTTAAATTTAAAGACTATACATAAAAAATCATCTCCACTCCAGTATAAAAATAAATAATAGGACATTGTAAAATTTTATAAATATTATTTTTCTTGTGGTATTTAATCTCACGTAAATTATAACAATTTTACTGCAAGGGAACAGAATTAAAAATCCAACTGTCCCAGCCAAGACACGAACCTGGATCTACTGCTTTCCGGGCCGGTACGTTACCATTTATGCCACTAGGACAAGCCTGATAAGATATAAATTCCCCGCAGTCCTGGCTAGGACAGTTAGATTTTTTTTTTTCTGTTCCCTTGCACTAAAAATTGTTAATAGGACATTGTTTTTAGTTGAATTTAAAAAAAAAAATTGTGATCACACTTTACAAAAAATTATTATTTGATTGGTTCAATATAAGGTTGTATTTATTTATTATTTTAACTTTTAGCACTCGAAAGATTCATCCTATTGAAAAGCACATGGATGAAGCAATCAAGAATGCTAGATGTGAAGAACCCAGGGATATAGAAGAAGAACCTGTTAGCACTAGAAAATCTTTTTTTACACAAAAATATGTTGGCCACAGAAATGCTAGGTATTAATTTCAGTTCTGTTACTTCTATATAAAATATTTATGCTACCTGTAAAATCTTGTATAAAAAATTAAGAAACCTAATTCTATTTGAATAAAGATTATTTTAGCAAACTGTTGGTTGTGTCTAATAATACTTGAAATATATTGAATGGGGGTGAGGGTTTAGGTAAAGACCAAATTAAAAAAATGTTAATAGGTAGGTAGGATCGGGTTTAGGGGCGATCAACTCTAAGATTATTACGCCCTAATATTGTTAAATATTGTTATACAATTATTATTGTATTCTCACGACATTGTATTTCAACAGTCCTAAAGATGGCTTACAATGCAAGCCGAAACGTTGGCAGATAATATTTTTTAAAAATACACTTTTTTTTAAATGGTATTTTTTTCAATTTTTTTTTTTTTTTTTTATTTACCTTAACCGAACCACAAAAAAAAACATCTAATAATAACTTTTTTAATATTACTTTTTTTCACAGGTGGACTTTGTCTGGCTTACGGTCATGCATTGTTGGTTATTTTTGGGATTTCCCTGTCGTTCTACGGAGCCTACAATGCATGTAATGGCTCCTTACGCTTGAAAAGCGACGTAAGATAAGTTACGACCAGTAAATCTTGGGCTCGTTATAAATATTTCGAAATATATACTGCATATTACGTTTTATATGTATATACACACACACACACACACAAATATATTTCAATGAGTCTCAACCAATCGGCTTTGAAGTTAGACGAATGGGGATGGTTTTGGCCTTATTACAACCCCTCATCAATGGGGTACTTCATGACTTCTAGAAATGAAGTAAAAAAACTACTCTCGATGGTTCATAGACTCAATAGGTAATTTTTAAAGAGTATTATACCAATTAATAAAGAATAAATCTTAAATAAATTACGTAAACTAATTAAAAGAAAAATCATAAACTTCATAAAATTTATGTTTATTTATATATATTAATTTAGTAGTGGTTTATTATCCCACAAAATTTTTAAGCAATTAATGAGAGGGAATAGAATACAAAATCTATCTGTCCCAGCCTGGATTTCCTGCCTAATTGTTTGAAATTTACTTGGGATAATAAACCACAACTAAATTAATATTTATGAATGAAAATTAAAAAAGTAAATAACGAGAGTCGATAAATAGCTAGACAATGTCAGCTCCTTCGAGCATAAGACGATGTATTCGTCTTTCTAGTAGGTTTGGCTCTCGCTAGTGTGTTGGGAATTTAATAAGTTATCTGGTGGGTTAATAGAAACATACCGGCCCGGAAAGCAGGAGATCCTGGTTGGAGTCCTGGCTGGGACACATAGATCTTTTATTCTATTCCCCCTCATTAATTGTTTAAAATTTACGTGGGATAATAAACCATTACTAAATCAATATTTATTATTTGTTTAGTTCTTTTTACTACGTTTACTACGGCAACAAAAAAGATTATGACCTCTACAATTTCATACATACTTATTTATTGCAGTATTAGACATGTATAAATTATTTTGCGACGAAACATGATATATTCTATGTATGCTACAAATAAATTAAAAATATTAAATTCCTGGTATTCATAACTCGTATGTCATGATTTAGTTGTGTTAGAGCAGATATATGGATACATATATAACATATATANGGGATTGGTAGTGGGGTAAGTTTTAAGGGGGTGGGAACATTCTACAAGATCGTTGAATTTGGTTATGAGTCTTTTCTTGTTTTGACAGCGAGAATTATTATAAACTATAGTCAAATTGGAAATTAAACTATTGTAATCCTCGCTGTTTATTAAAGACATAACCTTATTGGACAATGTGTCAATTTTGTTCTTTAGGTGATTGATATTACCTATTGTTTCAACGATCTTAGAATTTAGAAAGGATTTTTTGAAGATATAACTTACACGTAAAATAATAATGCAGCGATTTTATTTTTTGAAATCCGTTACCAATAATCATTCACATTCTCTCTGAAATTTAAACTCTATCATTAAATTATGATTTAGCTGTAGAAGCTACGAATTTAAATTCAGGGTTTAAATTAAAATTTGTTAAGACAATAATTTTTTAAAGCCCAGTCAATATGGCAAAGTTAAAGAGACTTTCATGAAATTTTGCAGGCAGATTAATGATGGAGGGTTTACCTGAAAGCAAAAATTTTTATATAAAAAAAGTTACTTCTATATCTAAAAATTTAAGATAAAATAATAATTATTTACCAGCCCCTCATGAACTGTTAACTAGTTATGATAATTTCTTCTATTCCACAAATTAATTCTAGAAAAACTTAAGTTATCCTAAGGGTTAGAAGACATGAAAGACACAGATTGATATCCCATAAAGCCCTGTGTTTAGACTGTCTGAAGGGTTTGGTCTTCTTGCTCCCACCGAGCACGCAATCTTGAGCAGATTTGGTTCTCCTGTTATTTGATAAATATACAAGATAGAAGTTTATACTTTATTTCAACATTACGGAAATTCAATTCGGCAGTTAACAAGAAGAGCTTGTATTAATCTATCAACCCAGATCCTGGCTTAATTATTCAGTAAATATAAAAATAAATTGTATTAATAATATAAATAAATAACATATAAATGGTTCAACTTTAATATTACAGATTAAGAAATTATTCCTATTCAAATTAGTACTTTGTTTTGACTGTCAGTGAAAATTAATGATATAATTAGTGAAATTCGATAATAAGAAATTAATTTAATTATTGAAAATATGATTCTAATTCTATTATAAACAACCGAAAACATCAGTTGAACTCGAGAGAGCTTTGTTTGTTATCCCTAGGCTAATTTGAGATATTTAGATAATTTTATCCAATCTTGTCTACTGAACACCCCCCCCCCCCCAAGCACTCGCCCAAAATCTCTCCCACAATCTTATGAACATGAGAGATTTTATAACATTTTTTGAAGAAATGGACAGTCTCCCCACGAGCCCTCTGAAGCGACATCTTGAGGCAATTTTTTAGGTATGTCTCATGGTATTACCATACTTCCATTTCTATTTCTTTACATAGGAGGCAGGGACTAAGGAAGGAACAAGTTTGGGTACAGTAGAAAAATGATTTTCCTCAGGAGTTAGCCGCCTTGGCTCTTCTGTAGATCCTTGATGACACTACTATCTAATTTTGTTTGTAATGTTATAGTTAATGTATTTTATCAATGATTGGTTAATTGTTAAGGAAAAATTAATTCATATCTAATGCTGAATTTTTTTTTTTTTTTACAATGAGAATAAAATCTTTATATCGAAGTCTATAAGGGCATTACAAGTTTGAAATTACAAACTGTTTATTTCACGAACTAGCAGCTGCTGTTATTGTCTTTCTTGCGAATTAGAAAATGACGTAGGTGATTCATTGATTTGGAGATTAGGTGGAGCATGCGCCGCCATTCATAATTTTCTATTGTTAAAAACAAATGACTGATTTAAACAATTTAAAAAAAAATCTTTTAGAAAAGATTTTATCTTTGTATTTGTAATAAATCTATATTCATTTTACTATGTGATACCCAATTTCTGTACATTAAGAAAATTGAAAGTGTGGCAAAATGAGTAAATTGTAGAATATATTGACTGCCAAAATGTCCTTCATACAGAAGGTTCATAATTTAAGGATATTTCCCATCTGTCATTGAAGATGGAATTAAATGTGAATAAATTGTGAAGTTCAACTTAAAAGCCGGGAAGATCAATAAGCTTAAAAGGCGTGCTCAACAAGCATTGTTTTAGATAGGCCGGGAGGGGAGAGTGGGAGAAACGCTCAGTCATAAAATTACAATTGTAAATCTCTTTCTCAACAATCATATTTTTTTAAATATTATAAAACATAAGAGTTGGAAAATTTTACAGCTATCATTATCAAGTTTTTTTATATCACCATTATAAGATAGATATTATATTTATTAATTTTAGTCTTACTCATAACCTCCCCCTCCTCTCACCACACACACATTTCCACCAAAATGAAATTTTTTCTAGGGTTTGCAATGAAAAGCCTAAATAAACAATTTTTTTTTGTTATACAATTTTACAATAAGGGGACCGACACCCCTGGAAATTGAAAACTTTTTAATACTAGGAAATAAGAGTGGTGGTGGAGGGGGAGATGTCCAACCTCCTGATGTTCCAAACAATCTAAGGGTTTAAGTCCACCATTGAATATCTAATTTCTATACCTACAGAAATCCGTCTTCGTTGGCTGTATCCCACGTCCTCATAGCGAGCCCTTTCACATGGGTCAGCCATACTCGGGCCGAACATAGTCACGTACACTGTCAAATGTTGCCGCATTACTCCTTACTCTCTGGGGAGATAAGACTTTGAAGGATTGTCCACCACTCCTGTTGCTACTTACGGGAATGTATTCAGGGAATAATGAAATCGCTGTTTTTCAATACCCTTAACGATAAAAAAAACTGTTGTAAAGTTAGAAACAGCAGTCGATTTTTTCACTGTAGCAGTTCACTCGGCAGCCTGGACTGTTTCAAGAGAGATTCTGAAGCTGCCATATATATCCTGTAACTCTGAGTACATAAAGGACTCATCAGAGCAAAGAGAACAACTCGGAAAGTCTGTCAGAGAAACAGATTAGTTACGAACAAACATACTTATAACAAAAAAGTAATCTCTTTGTCCGGAGCCATGGATATTTAGAATGGGTTGGGAACCTGTAGATAGCCCCTTCCTTCCATGACCCTAAGTGGTTGCAAGAGAGGCTGACTTCATAAGAAAAAAAATAGTGAATGCACTGAAAAAACATATATATACCTCTTCAAAAGACAATCATACAACACATACACTTCTAAACTCACTCATAAGGTCTCCACTCTTCTTCCTGTTAGGCTTTTTAATACAAAAATAATTACTATTATTATTTACTATCATAGCAATTATTTATAATTTAAATAATTACTTTCTAGAATATGACCTCATGAAGAAAGATGCTATAGGAAAGGTATCTTAAAGTAACATAAATTCCAGCTACACTTGTTCAATTCCCCGCATAAAACACTTTACTCAGTATAATTGAAACATACTCACATATTATTATTTACCATTATTGGTACTCAAAGAAAACCTACCTGAACCCTTTCGTTCTTCCCATCAGGCCTATTGGCCTTCTTCCTTAAAAATACAAATAATAACAATTTGGATTTCAACACCTCCACTCAAATCAATCCAACAACTTCACAGTGCCACAGACCACATATCTCCATCTCTTGAGTGAAAGCGCTTCACTTTCACATACACTTAGATGTTCGATAGGATTTAGCAGGGTTTGGACTTTTCTGTCTGTTTTGGATCCTGGACTTTTCTATAAAAAAAAACAACTGCAATACATATTTTCTCATCATCAGTTCATTCTTAGAAGACAGATTTGCTTATGCTAGAGTAGTCTTAGTTCTATCCAATTTATGGGCAGCTCTGACCTGCATACCTTAATGTTCAATATTTTACGTAATGCACACACACACACACACACACACACACACACACACACACACACACACACACACGCTCGCACGCACGCACCAACGCACACGCGCGCGCACACACGACAGCATAACAGATGCTCAGAGCCACTTTCGCAATAATATGACATCCCACATATACACAACACAAAGCACAAGAGCACCTCACAATAATTTGGAAATACCATACTCTCTCTGGAAGATACAGTTTCGCCAAATTAAATCACATCACATCACTTTCGCACTTGGAAAACAAAACTACTCATCAATTCATGTTAACAACGAATACATTTCACAAGTCACTAAGGTACGCTATCTGGGGATGATATTTGACAGATGATTTGATGGAGCCCACATAACGTAAATACGACATATGCATTTTTTAAAAAGCACTGTATTTATGTTCAGCAAAAAATCTTAAAGCAATCTTATTCTTACTTTACAATCCTAAATTCATTCAAAGGATAAACTTCATAGTGATCTCAAGACCTTTAGAATAAAACCCTTCTACGCCCGTTTCCACAAAGAACTTCAGTGCCGAACTAATACTCCAGTACAAAACATGCCAACATTACATTTACCATAAAACACTGCAAAAACACTCAAAAGAAATTGGGGCCTCGAGACTAATTTGATTAGATAGCTTTATGTCTGGCGGGGGGGGGGGGGCTTATAGTTGAGAGCCAGTTCCCTCTCAAATCAATCATGAATTTTTTTTAATACTATTTTTTATCTAAGCATCCTCTGATGTTATCGGTATGTATAGCAACATATGGTTAAAAAAAAATAATAGGGTGTATTAAAAATAAAATGTCCATTTTATCAAATTAAAGATTTCAAAAGACTGTGACTATTTTAAGCCAATTTTATACTTACCAGTACTTAATAATCCCATTTAAGAGTTCTCTAAGCTTGTTATATCCCATTCAATTCCAAAATGCAAGACAGAAAAATTCATTCTCAAAACATTTGCAATACCTGTAAAAAATATCACCACAGCATTCCACAAACATAACAAATCATTTATCCGGATAAATTCCGGAATTATTGAATGTAAATGAATAAACACCAGATAAATTTGAGTATTTTGTTTTGTTCCCCCTACAAAAACACACTATATTGGAAATTTAGGCTTTACACTGTTGCCCCTCAAATTATTCTCTTTTAAGTAAGCATTTTTTGTTGGGATTCGGTCAAGGTAGTGAACTGGTGAAAAAAATATTACTATACCATTCCACAAATATTACAAATTATTTATGCTGATATACAATTTTTAAAAATCCATAAACAATCAATAAATAGTATTTTTGTTAAAATGCAGGACAGAAAAAGTCTTCCTCAAATTCATTCTTGTTGTAATGAAGGAATGAAAAACACTTGTCTTGGTAGTAGTCCCTCTAGCAATAGGACTGAAGGTTTCTTGATAATCCTGACTCTTCTTTTGCGCAGAGCCCTTCACAAACAATCTGGCCTTATAGCGATCCAATGATCCATCAGCATTATACTTCTTAGTATATACCCATTTCGAAGGGATAACTTTCCTAGTTGGAGGTAAGTTGCACATTGTCCAGGTATGATTATCCTCAAGAGATTTCATTTAGAGTTCCATTGCTTCTGACCAGTGTTCTGCTTCTTCATCAGTCTCAGCAATGTTGACATAATCTTTTAAATGTTTGGGTTCATTCAGTTTGGATGAATCTCTAAGATTTTTGCCTCTTTTCCAAGACACGATGTCATCTTGTTCCATTTCTCAGTCATAATCATTTTCAGAAAATCCCAAAAAATCTTCCTCGTCTGACTCTTGAACATCATCCTAATGATTATTTAGTTTTTCTTCATATTGATTAGTTAACGGTTCTTTATCTTGATTATTATCCAAATCGTCTTCTAAAATTTTAAGATTTATCGTGGGTTGATTAATCCCTTTATCAATAAGAACATCTTCAGTAATAGGTGTAGTAGATAATTCTTGAAATATTACATTACTGGATCTTATCAGCTTATTATGGGACAGAACTCTATATCCATTATCTCCATCATATCCCGATAGGATTCCTTCCTGTGCTTTTTTATCACATTTTTTCCTTTTAACCTTTGGAACATGCACCCAACATTTAGATCCAATTATTCGTAGATGTGTAATGAAGTTGCCGGCAATGTCCATGACCCATCAAAAATTTCTATTGCTCTCGGTTTTGTACGTAAGGCCATTTGTATTTTTGATGGTGTTTGGATTTTTTTTAGTGGAATGTCAGGTTAAATAATTTGTTATCTTTATGCAATGGTGTGTTTGTTGATTGTTTATGGATTTTTCAAAATTGTATTTTAGGATTAAGAATTTTTAGGTTTGTGAAATGGAATGGTGTGCTAATATTTTTACAGGTATTGACTATGAATTTGGAGAAGGCTTTTTTAGTCCTGCATTTTAACAAAATAATTAAATTTTGACAGTGTATGGATTTTTGAAATCTGTATTTCAGGATAAATAATTTTTTGTTTGTAGAATGGTGTGGTGATATTTTTAAAAGTATTGGTAATGAATTTGGAGAAGCCTTTTTTTCCTGCATTCGAACAAAAAGATTATTTATTAATTGTGTATGGATTTATATAAATCATATTGTAAGATAAATAATTATTTATGTTTGTGGAATGGTGGACTATTGTTTTTAATGGAATTGGAAATGAATTGAGGAAAGAAAATTTTTTGATTGTGTATAGATTTTTTAAAATTGTATTTCAGGATAAATAATTTGTTATCTTTGCAGAATAGGATAGTGTGCTAATATTTTTACAGTTACTAGTAATTAATTGGAGAAAAATATTTTCTGGGATGACCTGTACGTCTAGCCCGCCTCCGGGCAGCCTCCAGCCATCTCCTGAGATCTCGCACTTCATCGCTTAACCAGGGAGCAAGGGGGCAGCGAACTCGACACGTTTTAAAAGGAGCATGGGTATTGAGGGTGGAAACAAGTTAAGATTTCTACCTCTTGATCGATCAAAGGAGAGGAAAAAATTGGGCTCCACTCGAGGCAATCAGGGTCTGCTTCAAGATTCTCTAAGGTAAGGTTGTAAAATTTACGGAAGGATACTAATCTTAGTTGAAAGGTAGGAGTATTCATGTTATAGGATATGAGGATTAAATCATGCTGAGAAAGAAATAAACGTCGTTAGTTTAAAGACTTAAGTCAGATTCACTAAGAACTAGAAACAATTAGACAAGGACATAGCGAAACTGTTACAGACTTTTTAAAAAGACTAGACAGATTAAAAACAAATTGTATATCAGCCGAAGTTAATAATTGTACTGATAAATCAATGATCAGAGGTATCAAAGCCTCTATTCAAAATACAGCCTTGCGACGATTTATATTACATTCTAAACCCGAAATATCTCTAATTCTAAGAGCAAGAGATATAAGTAATCTATATGATGCTTTTTCAATAGCCATTCATGAAGAAAAAGTATTAAGTTATATAAATAAGTCCTCAGGACATTCGAGTAACCAGAAAAAATTATTTTGTTCCAAAAGGACTAATCATGTCACATCCAATTGCCGAAGTAGAGGAGGAGACCATCAATACGACCGACCTCAAAAATATGAAACCAAATTATATTGTAATTTTTGTAAATATTTAGATCACACCTTCGAAAATTGTAAGAAAAGCTCAATGAAAATCGGATCATTCCCGGAATTTCAGGTTAAATAATTTTGTTGCCTTTGTGGAATGATGCTAATATTTTTCTGGTAATAGTAATGAATTTGGTGAAGACTTTTTTGTCCTGCATTTTAATAAAAAAATAAATTATTGATTGTGTATGGATTTTTGAAAATTGTATTGCAGGATAAATAATTATTTATGTTTGTGGAATTGTGGGCTAATATTTTTACTGGAATTGGTTTTAAATTTGAGAAAGTTTTTTCCGTCGTGTATTACAACAAAGAAATTATTTGTTGATTGAGTATGAATTTATCAAAATTGAATTTCAAGATAAAGAATTATTAGGTTTGTGGAACGGAATGGTGTGCTAATATTTTTACAGGTATTAGTAATGAATTTGGAGAAGACCTTTTCTGTCCGGCATTGTATCAAAAATATTAATTAATTGTATATGGATTTTGGCAAATGTAATTTCTGGTTAAATAATTTGTTACCTTTGTAGAATGTTGTACTAATATTTTTACAGGTATTATTAATGATTATGGAGAAGTCATTTTTGTTCTGCGTTTTAACAAAAAGATTAATTATTGAATGTGTATGGATTTATGAAAATATTATTTCAGGATTATTGAATTGTAATGTTCGTGGTATGGTGGGCCAATATTTTTACAAGTATTTGCAACGAATTTGGAGGCATTTTCTGTTCTACATTTTAACAAAAAGATTATTCATTAATAATGTATGGATTTATGTAAATTGTATTTCAGGATAAATAATTATTTATGTTTGTGGAATGGCATTCCACTGTATTTTAACAAAAAGATTAATTATTGATTGTGAATGGATTTTTGAAAATATTATTTCAGGATTATTGAATTGTTATGTTCGTGGAATGGTGGGTTGATATTTTTACAAGGTATTAGTAATGAATTTGAGGAAATATTTTTCCATCCTGCATTACAACAAATAAATTATTTTTTGATTGAGTATGGATTTATCAAAATTGTATTTCAGGATAAAGAATTTTTAGGTTTGTGGAACGGAATGGTGTTCTAATATTTTACAGGTATTGGTAATGAATTTGGAGAAGACATTTTCTGTCCTGAATTTTAACAAAAATATTAATTGATTGTTTATTGATTTTTGAAAATTGTATTACAGGATAAATAGTTTGTTATTTTTTTTGGAATGGTGTTCTAATATTTTTACAGGTATTAGTAATAAATTTGGAGAAGACTTTTTATGTCCTGCATTTTAACAAAAAGGATAAATTTTGATTGTGTATGGATTTTTGAAAATAGTATTTCAGGATAAATAATTTGTTATGTTCGTGGAATGGTATAGTAATATTTTTTTCACAACTTCACTACCCAGACTGAATCCCAACAAAAAATGCCTACTTAAAAGAGATCAATTTGAAAGGCCACAGTGTAAAGCCTAAAGTTCGATTATAGTATGTTTTTGTGGGGGGAAAAATGTTCATAGTTATTTACTGTTCTTTAAATTATATTCAGTAATTCAGGATAAATAATTTATATGTTTGTGGAATTGTGTGGTGATATTTTTTACAGGTATTGGAAATGATTTTTAGTAAGAATTTTCTCTCATGAATTTTAACAGAAAGATTAATTATTATTGTGCATGGATTTATGTTATTGTAACGCAGGATAAATAATTATTTATGATTGTGGAATGGTGGGCTAATATTTTTACAGGAATTGGAAATGAATTTGAGGAAGACTTTTTCTGTCATGCATATTAACAAAAAGATTAATTATTGATTGTGTAAAGATTATTGAAAATAGTGTTTCAGGATAAATAATTTGTTATCTTTGTGGAATGGTGTGGTGATATTTTTACTGGTATTGGTAATGAATTTGGTGAAGACTTTTTGTCCTGCATTTTATTTGAAAGGTTATTTATTTATCACGAATGGGTATTTGAAAATTGAATTTCAGGAAAAATAACTTAATAATAATACTTTCTCAGTCCTGTATTGCAACAAAAAGATGGATTATTGATTATGTATGGTTTTTAAAAAGTATGTTTGAGGATAATAAGTTTGTTATGTTTGTGGAATTGTATGGCGATATTTTTACAGGTATGAGTGATGAATTTCTGGAAGACTTATTCTGTCCTGCATTTTAACAAAAGTATTGATTATTCATTGTGTATGGATTTTTGAAAATTGTATTTAAAGATAAATATTTTGTTATATTTTCCGAATGGAATGGTGTGCTAATATTTTTACAGTTATATGCAATGAATTTGGCAGAAATATTTTTCAGTCTGGCATTTTAACAAAAGGAACAATTGTTTGTGTATGGATGTTTGAAAATTGCATTTCAGGTTATATAAGTTGTATATTNATTGCAGGATAAATAATTATTTATGTTTGTGGAATTGTGGGCTAATATTTTTACTGGAATTGGTTTTAAATTTGAGAAAGTTTTTTCCGTCGTGTATTACAACAAAGAAATTATTTGTTGATTGAGTATGAATTTATCAAAATTGAATTTTTTTAAATGAGATAAAGGCTTATTATGTTTGTGGAATGGAATGGTGCGCTAATATTTTTACAGGTATTGGTAATGATTTTAAAGAAGACATTTGCTGTCTTGCATTAAAAAAAAAGGATTTTTTTTTATTTATGGTTGGATTTTTGAAAATTGAATTTCAGGATAAATAACTTGTTATCTTTGTGGAATGGTGTGCTAATATTCTTAGATGATTTTAGTTGGGGTTCGGTCAAGGTAGATCCAAAAAACACAAATTTAAAAAATGTATTTTTTTAATAAAGGATAATCTGCCAACGTTTCGGCTTACATTGCAAGCCATCTTCAGGGCTGTAAATATACAATGTTATGAGACTACAATCATAATTGAAGTTAACATAATGGAGAATTGCAATAATATAATGTGATATCAAGAGCATAAATGTAGAAAGCTATGTAAGAGAATTTAAGAAGATTTTGAACAACATTCAAATTCAATTCAGTGGAATAATTATTGATTGTGTATGTATTATTGAAAATAGTTTTTCAGAATAAATAATTCTTTTTGTTTGTGGGATGGTGGGCTAATATTTTTACAGGAATTGGTAATATATTTGAGGAAGAATTTTTCAGTCAAAGATAATTTGTTGATTGTGTATGGATTTTTTAAAATTGTATTTCAGGATAAATTATTTTTTATGTTTGTGGATTGGATTAGTGTTCTTATATTTTTACAGGTATTAGTAATAAATATGGAGAAGACTTTTTCTTTCCGGCATTTTAAGAAAAATATTATTTGATTATGTATGTATTTTTGAAAATTGAATTTAAGTATAAATAATTTGTTATCTTTGTAGAATAGTGTGCAAATATTTATACTAGTGTTGTTAATGAATTTGGTGAAGACATTTTTGTTATGCATTTTAACATAAAGATTAATTATTGATTGTGTATACATTTTTTTAAAAAATATTATTTCAAGGTTATTTTATTGTTATGTTCGTGGAATGGTGTGGTGATATTTTTCAAGTCATAGGTAATGAATTTGAGAAAGTATTTTCTTGTCCTGCATTATACCAATGAAATTATTTGTTGTATGATTACAGATTTATCAAAATTGTATTTCAGGGCAAATAAATTTTATGTTTGTGGAACGGAATGGTGTGCTATTATTTTTACAGGTATTGGTAATGAATATGGAGATTACTCCTGATTTATTCAGGATAAATAATTTGTTATGTTTGTGGATTGATGTAGTAATATTTTTTTGCCACTTCATTACCTTGACTGAACCACAACAAAAAATGCCTACTTAAAAGAGATCAATTAGAAAGGCCATTATTAGGCCACAGATTATGTATTAATTGTGTATGGATTTATGGTATTTTATTGCAGGATAAATAATTATTTATAATTGTGGAATGGTGGGCTAATATTTTTACTGGAATTGGTTATAAATTTGAGAAAGTATTTTTCCGTTGTGTATTACAAATAAATTAATTGTTGATTGAGTATGAATTTATCAAAATTGAATTTCAAGATAAAGAATTATTAGGTTTGTGGAACGGAATGGTGTGCTAATATTTTTACAGGTATTAGTAATGAATTTGGAGAAGACCTTTTCTGTCCGGCATTGTATCAAAAATATTAATTAATTGTATATGGATTTTGGCAAATGTAATTTCTGGTTAAATAATTTGTTACCTTTGTAGAATGTTGTACTAATATTTTTACAGGTATTATTAATGATTATGGAGAAGTCATTTTTGTTCTGCGTTTTAACAAAAAGATTAATTATTGAATGTGTATGGATTTATGAAAATATTATTTCAGGATTATTGAATTGTAATGTTCGTGGTATGGTGGGCCAATATTTTTACAAGTATTTGCAACGAATTTGGAGGCATTTTCTGTTCTACATTTTAACAAAAAGATTATTCATTAATAATGTATGGATTTATGTAAATTGTATTTCAGGATAAATAATTATTTATGTTTGTGGAATGGCATTCCACTGTATTTTAACAAAAAGATTAATTATTGATTGTGAATGGATTTTTGAAAATATTATTTCAGGATTATTGAATTGTTATGTTCGTGGAATGGTGGGTTGATATTTTTACAAGGTATTAGTAATGAATTTGAGGAAATATTTTTCCATCCTGCATTACAACAAATAAATTATTTTTTGATTGAGTATGGATTTATCAAAATTGTATTTCAGGATAAAGAATTTTTAGGTTTGTGGAACGGAATGGTGTTCTAATATTTTACAGGTATTGGTAATGAATTTGGAGAAGACATTTTCTGTCCTGAATTTTAACAAAAATATTAATTGATTGTTTATTGATTTTTGAAAATTGTATTACAGGATAAATAGTTTGTTATTTTTTTTGGAATGGTGTTCTAATATTTTTACAGGTATTAGTAATAAATTTGGAGAAGACTTTTTATGTCCTGCATTTTAACAAAAAGGATAAATTTTGATTGTGTATGGATTTTTGAAAATAGTATTTCAGGATAAATAATTTGTTATGTTCGTGGAATGGTATAGTAATATTTTTTTCACAACTTCACTACCCAGACTGAATCCCAACAAAAAATGCCTACTTAAAAGAGATCAATTTGAAAGGCCACAGTGTAAAGCCTAAAGTTCGATTATAGTATGTTTTTGTGGGGGGAAAAATGTTCATAGTTATTTACTGTTCTTTAAATTATATTCAGTAATTCAGGATAAATAATTTATATGTTTGTGGAATTGTGTGGTGATATTTTTTACAGGTATTGGAAATGATTTTTAGTAAGAATTTTCTCTCATGAATTTTAACAGAAAGATTAATTATTATTGTGCATGGATTTATGTTATTGTAACGCAGGATAAATAATTATTTATGATTGTGGAATGGTGGGCTAATATTTTTACAGGAATTGGAAATGAATTTGAGGAAGACTTTTTCTGTCATGCATATTAACAAAAAGATTAATTATTGATTGTGTAAAGATTATTGAAAATAGTGTTTCAGGATAAATAATTTGTTATCTTTGTGGAATGGTGTGGTGATATTTTTACTGGTATTGGTAATGAATTTGGTGAAGACTTTTTGTCCTGCATTTTATTTGAAAGGTTATTTATTTATCACGAATGGGTATTTGAAAATTGAATTTCAGGAAAAATAACTTAATAATAATACTTTCTCAGTCCTGTATTGCAACAAAAAGATGGATTATTGATTATGTATGGTTTTTAAAAAGTATGTTTGAGGATAATAAGTTTGTTATGTTTGTGGAATTGTATGGCGATATTTTTACAGGTATGAGTGATGAATTTCTGGAAGACTTATTCTGTCCTGCATTTTAACAAAAGTATTGATTATTCATTGTGTATGGATTTTTGAAAATTGTATTTAAAGATAAATATTTTGTTATATTTTCCGAATGGAATGGTGTGCTAATATTTTTACAGTTATATGCAATGAATTTGGCAGAAATATTTTTCAGTCTGGCATTTTAACAAAAGGAACAATTGTTTGTGTATGGATGTTTGAAAATTGCATTTCAGGTTATATAAGTTGTATATTCGTGCATGGGAATAGTGTTCTAATATTTTTACAGGTATTCGTAATAAATTTGGGAAAGACATTTAATAAGTTATCAAGCTAGTCCCAGTGGTGCAAATGGTAGCATACTGGCCTGGAAAGCAGGAGATCCAGGTTCGAGTCCTGGCTGGGACAGAGAGATTTTTTATTCTGTTTCCTTGCATGAATTCTTTAGAATTTACGTGGGATAATTCACCACAACTAAATAAAAGTTTATTAATGAAAAAAAAATAAAAAAGTAAGTAACGAGAGTCGATAAATAGCCAGACAATGTCAGCTCCTTCGAGCATAAGATGATATACTCGTCTTTCTCCTAGGTTAGGCTCTATCTAGTGTGTTGGGAATTAAATAAGTTATCTGGCTAGTCCCAGTGGTGAAAATGGTAGAATACTGGACCAGAAAGCAGGAGACCCAGGTTCAAATCCTGGCTGGAACAGATAGATTTTTTTTTTTCCTCGCATTAATTGTTTAACAGTTTGTTATCTTTATGGAATGATGTGCTAATATTTTACAGGTACATTGGTAATGAATTTGGAGAAGACATTTTCTGTCCTGAATTTTAACAAAAAGATTAAATTTTGATTGTGTACGAATTTTTAAAAATTGTATTTCAGGATAAATAATTTGTTATGCTTGTGGAATGGTGTAGTAATATTTTTTTCGCCACTTCACTACCTTTACTGAACCCCAACAAAAAATGCCTACTTAAAAGTGATCAATTTGAAAGGCCACAGTCTAAAGCCTAAATTTTGATTATAAAACAAAAACAAAATATTCACAGCTATCTACTGTTCTTTAATTTATGTTCAGTAATTCAGGATAAATAATTTTTATGTTTGTGGAATGATGAGGTGATATTTTTTGTGGGTATTGGAAATGATTTTGAGAAAGACTTTTTCTGTCATGCATTATAAAAGGAAGATTAATTATTAATTGTTTATTGATTTATGTTATTCTATTGCAGGATAAAAAATTATTTATGTTTGTGGAATGGTGTTGTGATATTGTTACAGGTATTGGTAATGAATTTGGTGAAGACTTTTTGTTCCTGCATTTTAACTAAAAGATTATTTATTAATTGTGGATGGATTTTTGAAAATTGAATTTCAGGATAAATCATTTGTTATCTTTGTGGAATGGTGTGGTGATATTTTTACTGGTATTGGTAATGAATTTGATGTAGACTTTTTGTCCTGCATTTTAACAAAAAGATTATTTATTAATGTTCAAAAGGAGAGTTCTTTGACCATAGATATTGTTATTAGATGATTTTAGTTGGAGTTTCGTCAAGGTAGACCACTTTATCATAGGCAGCCCTGTAGATGGCTTACAATGTAAGCTGAAACATTGGCAGATAATCTTTTAAAAAATTCCCTTTTTTTTTTATGTACCTTGACCGAACCCCAAATAAAATCATCTAATAATTATTTATTAATTGTATCCTGCATTTTAACATAAAGATAATTTGTTGATTGTGTATCAATTTTTTAAAATTGTATTTCAAGTTATGTAATTTGTTATGTTTGTGGAATGGTATATATGTGGCAGTTTTACCATTCCCAGTTAAAAGACAAACATCAGAACATTTGTCAGAAAAGCATATTTTGCCTATTTTAAAGTGAAACTTGGTGATCAAGATAAAGCATGGGCACCTCACAAAGTGGGTAAACAGTGCTTTGAGGGTTAACGGATGTAGACCAAGGGAACATGTGCTAACCTTCCATTTGGTACACCTATGATTTGGCATGAGCCNGGGAAAGACATTTAATAAGTTATCAAGCTAGTCCCAGTGGTGCAAATGGTAGCATACTGGCCTGGAAAGCAGGAGATCCAGGTTCGAGTCCTGGCTGGGACAGAGAGATTTTTTATTCTGTTTCCTTGCATGAATTCTTTAGAATTTACGTGGGATAATTCACCACAACTAAATAAAAGTTTATTAATGAAAAAAAAGAAGAAAAAAGTAAGTAACGAGAGTCGATAAATAGCCAGACAATGTCAGCTCCTTCGAGCATAAGATGATATATTCGTCTTTCTCGTAGGTTAGGCTCTATCTAGTGTGTTGGGAATTTAATAAGTTATCTGGCTAGTCCCAGTGGTGAAAATGGTAGAATACTGGACCGGAAAGCAGGAGATCCAGGTTCAAATCCTGGCCTGAACAGATAGATTTTTTTTTCCTCGCATTAATTGTTTAACAGTTTGTTATCTTGCATTTCAGGTTATATAAGTTGTATATTCGTGCATGGGAATAGTTTTCTAATATTTTTACAGGTGTTCGTAATAAATTTGGGAAAGACATTTTCTTTCCGGCATTTTAGCAGAAATATTATTTGATTGTGTATGGATTTTTGAATATTGTATTTCAGGATAAATAATTTGTTATGCTTGTGGAATGGTGTGCTAATATTTTTACAGGTTTAATTAATGAAATTGGTGAAGACTTATTCTGTCCTGCATTTTAACAAAACAATTGATTATTCATTGTGTATGGATTTTAGAATATTGAATTTCAGGATAAATAATTTGTTATGCTTGTGGAATGGTGTGCTAATATTTTTACAGGTATTTTTAATGAATTTCGTGATGAATTTTTCGATTCTGCATTTTAATAAAGATTAATTATTGATCATGTATGGATTTTTGAAAACTTTTTTTCAGGATTATGTTTGTGCAATGGTGTAGTTATATTTTTACAGGTATTGGTATTAAATTTGAGGAAAACTTTCTCAGTCCTGTATTGCAACAAAAAGATGGATTATTGATTGTGTATGGTTTTTTAAAAGTATATTTGAGGATAATTAGTTTGTTTTTGTTTGTGGAATTGTATAGCGATATTTTTACAGGTATGAGTGATGAATTTCTGGAAGACTTATTCTGTCCTGCATTTTAACAAGAGTATTAATTATTGATTGTGTATGGGTTTTTGAAAATTGTATTTCAAGATAAATATTTTGTTATCTTTGCCGAATGAAATGGTGTGCTAATATTTTTAAAGTTATTGGCAATGAATTAGGAGAAATATTTTTCAGTCTGGCATTTTAACAAGAGAAATAATTGTTTGTGTATGGATGTTTGAAAATTGTATTTCAGGATATATAATTTTTTATGTTCGTGGATGGGAATAGTGTTCTAATATTTTTACAGGTATTATTAATAAATTTGGAAAAGACATTTTCTTTCCGGCATTTTAACAAAAATATTATTTGATTATATATGTATTTTTGAAAATTGAATTTAAATATAAATAATTTGTTATGCTTGAGGAATAGTGAGCTAATATTTTTACAGGTTTTTTTAATGAATTTGGTGAAGACTATTTCTGTTCTGCATTTTTACAAAATAATTATTTATTAATTGTGTATGGATTTTCAAAAATTGTACTTCAGGTTAAATAATCTGTTATTTTTGTTGAATGGTGTGTTATTTTTACAGGTATTGGTAATAAATTTGATTAATACTTTTCAGATTCATTTTAACAAAAAAATTAATTATTGGTGTGTATGGATTTTTGCTAATATTATTACAGGACAAATAATTTGTTATTTATGCAGTATGGAATGTTGTGCGAATATTTTTACAGTTATTGGTAATGTATTTGGAGAAAACATTTTCAGTTCGGCATTTAAACAAAATAATTATTTGATTGTGTATGGATTTTTAAAATTGAATTTCAGGATAAATAATTTGTTAATTTTGTGGAATGGAATAGTGTTCTAATATTTTTACAGGTATTAGTAATAAATTTGGAGAAGATTTTTGTCCTGCATTTTAACAAAAATATTAATTGATGTATGGATTATTGAAAAAAGTATTTCAGGATAAATAATTTTTTATGTTTGTGGCATGGTCTGTGTATATTTTAACAGGTATTGGTAATAAATTTGAGGAAGACTTTCCCAGTCCTTTCTCTCTTACATGACAATTAAATAATCCTGAAATATAATTTTTAAAAATCCATACAAAATCAATAATTAATGTTTTTGTTAAAGTGCAAAAAAAAAAAAAAAATCTTCAGTAAATTCATTACCAATAACTGTAAAAATATCACCACACCTTTCTACGGACATAAATAATTAATTATTTGAAAGTATTGAATATAAATTGAAGATCTGTAGATAGCTGTGAATATATTTTTCTTTTCCCCTACAATAACATACTATATTGGAAATTTTGGCTTTACACTGTGGCTTCCTAAATTGATCACTTTTAAGTAGGCATTTTTTGTTGAAGTTCGGAAGTGAATTGTTGAAAAAAATATTACCACACCATTTCACAAACATAACAAATTATTTAATCTGAAATACAATTTTCAATAATCCATACACAATCAATAATTAATATTTTTGTTAAAATGCAGAACAGAAAAAGTCTTCTCCAAATTTATTACCCATACCTGAAAAAATATTACCACACCATTCTACAAATATAACAAATTATTTAATTTGAAATACAATTTTCAAAAATTCATACCCAATTAATAATTAATATTTTTTTTAAAATGCAGGACAGAAATAGTCTTCTCCAAATTTATTACTAATACCTATAAAAATATTAGCACAACATTCCATTCCACAAACATAACAAATTATTTATCCAGAAATACTATTTTCAAAAATCCATTTGCAATCAATAATTAATATTTTTTTTTTTTTAAATGCAGGACAGAAAAATTATTCGCCAAAATTCATTACCAATTCCTTTAAAAATAACTCCACACCATTCCACAAAGATAATAAACTATTTAACAGAAATACAATTTTAAATCTATACCACTACCTTGACTGAACCCTAACAAAAGATGTCTACTAATAAAATCTATGGACAAAACTCTCCTTTTGAAATTATTAATTTTGCTTTAGAAGGGAGGGGGGAGTTAAGTGACAAAATTAATAAGCTAAGGAATTTTTTTCTATTCTCATGATATTTACTATTAAGCTAATGGGTTATTAGCTTTATGGGTTATTATGTTATTGTTATTATGGGTTTGAGCCTTTTCCGGCCTGTCCAGACTAAACTTGAGAGGACATTATTTTCACAATTCTTATTCTCTCTTGATTGTAAATTAAATTTTCTCATTTATTCTTTTTAGGTCCTTCCTTAATGAAAAAGAAGAAATTTGCTTAGGTCTCACAACTCCTGCGTGACGGACTTTTTATTTTCTGAGTAATATATATATATATATA
>KZ807648.1:350229-365707 GCA_000696205.2 Oncopeltus fasciatus | reverse complement strand
AAAAAAAAAAAAAAAAAAGTTTGAAGGTTAACTAGGAATCGTTTTTATTATTTAAAAAATATTTTCACATAATATTATTAATTGAATATTGTAAATATATTTTAAATAGATTAATAAATTTTTGAAAACTTTAAGAACAAAAAATGTAGATTTTGACACATAGTCATGTATAAAAATCCCGAGAGCGTTATAATTAATTATGTTTAGTAATAGCTATTTTAAAAATTCGACCTTTAATTTAACCCCCTCAGCGTCATTTGATCATACTTATATTTAATGAGGTACCTTGTAGAGGTAGAGGTAACTCACATTTTAAATTACATTAAAACCAAATATTTTCGTAATTTTATTGTAGCAGTTGAGTCAAATATAACATAAACTAACTAAAAACGAAAATAACGAAAACAAAAAATATATGAAAACCGTTGGGACAAGGCAAAAAAATTGTAGGACTAAAAAATGTAAATCTTTACGCGTTGGGAAAAATGGTGAATGAAACCTAGAAGTTCGTTTTAAATTGCTTCTACAGCGTGATCTAGGTGTAGAAGCAATTTTAAACTTTCAACCCTTAATTAAACCCTCTTAGAGTTGATGGATCAAGCTGGTATGTAATTAGGCATGTTGTTGGCACATGTAGGACCTTTATCCCACATTTAATCAGAGAAATTTCGGAAACAACATTTTGTAAATCGATTTTCAGAATGTACGTCCTCAAATACACTCCATATTTGAGTGGAATAACGATCTTGATTTCTTAGGACAAATGCAATACTTTAATTTATATATAGCAAATTAAAAAAAAAAGTTGAAATAAATACATAAGGACTGAAAAAAGGGATTTTCTGATGGGGTAGACCGGTTATGAGGGTTGACTGACCTATTACAGACACAGGATAATCGCACCAGTCGACATCTCGTAGTGTTTTATGATCCCGCCTCTTCCTATATTTACGAGTCTAAAGCAGTTTCAGCATATCATTTATGTATCTTTGTAGATTATGAATATATATACCTACATCTTGCTAGACATGAATCTTGAAATTTTAGATATTTCAGACACTAAATATTTTATCGCATAAGGGTTTTATTTTAATACAATGCACATGTTAATGCAGTGAATTGTTCTACTTCATTATATTTAATACTTAGAAACCAGTATATAACTTTTATATTATATCATATCTCATATTCCCATATTTTGTCTATGGTTGAGCAGTTTATGGTTGCCTCACTGGAGAACTAGACGATAGGCTTAAGCTTTTAGTTAACTGTTATAAGAATATACTTTCTGGTTTAAATATTTATTTTTTAATATTTTCTATATTTATGATATATTACTTGTTATGTATAATTTTTTCTACCCTCAGCATAATAGAGAAGATGTGTGGTCAATATACCGATTCTGTCACTTGATTTTCTCCCCTACTCTGTAAGGAAAGCAATTAAGGCTGGGTGCCTGAAAGAGTATGTAAGGAATTCACCATGTTGATTACAGCAGAAGTATGCATAGAAACAAATGTACTATGTTTTATTTGTATTTAATTTTTCATTCCTCTTTAAAAGTATATTTTATTATTGCAATTCAAAAGTAAATTTCATAGTTATGAATGTTTCTTAGCATTAAAAGAGTCACTTATTTTTTTATCATTTACACAGTGTAATGATTTAAACAGAGGGTTGAGCCAGGGTTAGCAGCTGAAAGGTCTATGTTGTCAAGGAAAAATCGTGGTAAATTCAAAATATCAATTTTTATTAGGAGGAGCCGTATACATTATTTTTAGCATGCTTACAAACATTTTTACTGAAAGTAATCAATTTCATCTTAATCCACATGACCAATCCCTATCGTCAGACTCGAATCCTTACTATCCTCCCCGGCATCTTAAACGGAGGAGGCCTCGCGACCTCCTAGAGGGCCTTAATGCCTAAACTTATTAGGAGTGGGGTCGATGGGCCCCTTCTCCCTGCACAGCGATGTACACTTATTTATTTATTNGTATTTTTGTTGACAGGTAAAACCGAGAAGTAGTTCGCTATTGCTGATGGCTTTAGTTCAGCTAAGCTACATAAAGGTACGATATATTCTGTTTCATTTTTCAAGATTGGCATGCTTTTGGTTGAAGCATGAAGTACATAACCAGTAAAAGTGAAAATAATGTATGGTATTTAACCAAGTTTTATTGTAGAATTACTAATTACTAGAAATTTGTATAGTGAACAACTAAAAGAATTATTTAACTTTTATTTACTTTAAATTTTATTTAAAGACGAATTTTCTTATTATTTTATTATTTATTAGTAATTTTTGAATATATTGTACCGCTAGCTTTACTGAATTGTCTGCTTAATTATTTAAGTAATAAGTACAATAATATTTTTCAAATTTATGTTATTATATTTTTGAAATTCTGAGATTACGTTAGAGAATTTTTATTTATTATTATTTAATTTATCCTTAATGAATATTTTTTAAGTTGTATGGAATTTTTTGTTACTTTTATTTAAAACATTGATAAAATTTGTAAAATATTATGCAAAAAACGGCAGAAAATTCAGCATAATGGAATTACACATTAATAGAAACAAGTATAAATTTATTTTATCCTAGAAGTGATTTATAATAAAATATGATATGCGATATCAGTATTGAATTATATCATTTTTTAGTTATTAGTACAGAAAACAATGACAAAGTTAATTAATCGTTTATATGTCATTAGAAGTTTTTATGATAATACGTTATTGCACAAATTAGTTTTTAACTTTCCGGAAATGAAGAAGTCATAAATTTAATAAGTAAATTTCGCAAATAATAAAGAAATTTGAATACGTCTAACACAAATTAGGAGCGCTCTAATATTCCATATTTTCTAAAAAGATCAAGTTCAATAGAAATCATTAAAATAAATATTAATTTCGTAGATGGTAAGGGATAACATAAATCTAATCCAAATTAAGAATGTTTCAGTTTTTGATATTTTACATGTTCACAATTAGGCTAATAGAAAATGTGAATTTATCTTATCAATTTCTTAGATGGTAAGGAGTAACAAACATCTAATCCAAATTAAAAATGTTTCCATAATTTAGAAAATATCTCATTAACAAGTAGACATTTAAAGATTCACTATTTAGTTTCCTAGATGGTTATGGGCATCAAGCATGATCAAATGAAGAATTTTCACAATTGAAATTTTGAAGAAAATCTATACATTTTAACTAATTATGAATTGAAGGTTGTCACATGGTTGATTTATTAGACAATTTAGGGCCACATACATGTTATAAAACAAACACTTTTTCAGTGTTCAAATTTCTGAGAAAAATCATGAATTACTGCAGTAATAAATGTATATATATATANGAGTCCAGTACCTTTACCACCAGACCACTCTTTTCTTCCCTAAAAAATAAGAAAAAAATGATTTTTGAACTTTAATACGTACAATTTATCCATGAAAATGAAATATTAGGAATATATATGAGATTAATTGAGTGATGTTGCATGCGAATAGTAGAAAAAATTTGGAGTACTTCAAGTCAATAGTTTTAATTTGACAAAAGGCATATTATTGTATTCCCGGATGAAAGCAAAGTACTCCATACTCTCTGCGATCTGCTCATATACAATCAAAAGTATCATATTATGTACTACTCCAATAAGATTTGTAAATAGCCAGACGTCACGTAATACTATTATCAGAAGAGCAATATGTTAGTTAAAGTGGCAATGGGAAGTTGGGTAAAGATTCTCCAGTATTCGAACCTTGCTTCACCACATCGGTTGCACACAATAGAGGGCGGCTTGCACAATCCCACATATTGGGCTATTAAATAGCTGAACACCAGGAAGCACGAAGAAAGCCTTTCTGAAATAAATGGGAGCCAAACAAAACGCCGAATCCGGCGGGAGGCTGGAGACCGCAAGCCATTCACGAGCGCCGCCATTCCGCGCATCTCTTCCACTCACTCTCGCACAGCTGAACAAACTTACTGAGGAATGCATATCGTCTTCCTGCATCAAGGGGTTCAAGGGATGTCGAATAGCATTCCTAGCTTGCTAGGTTGCTTGCAGTTAGGTAAAAGTTGATCCTTTCTTCCGAAGAACCTAAGTGACATATATTCTCGAGACCAACTGGACAAGCGATTTTCTTTGGTTATTTCAGCCTTAATTTAGAAGTCTTTGTTAGGTCAAGATACATGGTTGACAATAAAAATGGCAATTAGATTTCTTACTATATTGGTGCCATCATTATAAAAAAAAATTGTTGTTATTGCTACTACTACTATTATTATTATGACTATTTCGCTATTAGTTTTAAAAAGTTAAATTCGGTTTTTGTGGTTCTAAAAAAAATGTTAGAAACCTTCCAAGCATTGGGATCTTTAAATGCATAAGATTTATATACGGTATTGATATGCAACTTTGCATATGGAATCCAGTTATTAACCCAACCAAATGTTAGTTAAATAGGCTGATAAGCACACAAGTTGGATCTATGCGTTTTGCAAATCATGTTATGTTAGTCCAATAACTAATTTAAGCAACATACTGATTCAGTGTACAACTTGCGAAATGAAGCTAGAGAACAGAATGAAAAGTTAGGAAGCCCGATAACGCACTCAATTACATTCTTAAGTATCCATTGTATTCCTAAATACTTCTTCTACACTTAACAGTGTCAAAAACTTGTTTACAATAAGTGGACAGTACAAATCCAAGTGAAGTAAGTACATAATTCAGTTTGGACTAATCATTATTAGTCAAATTTATGTACTCCGCTTGTAAAAAAAAATCCGAAAAAAATGTTTTGAATAGACCGCTAGAAAAAGAGAAGGATAGCAAATGAAGAAAGTAAATTCGCTGAGTTTACTTATGCAGTTCGGCAGAGTATTTGGAAGTTATGAATGAACCCCCTTCTTACTCTGTTTTTTGTCGGAAACAATGTACCTACGAACTATTTACCCTCGCAATTTCCACGTGCATGAGTGACGGGCTGTGGTCTCTGCATCAGTCAAGCATGTAATAGATTTACTGCAGGTAACACCGCCTTTACGTTTAAAAATTATATTATACAATCTATTCGTTTCACAAAACTGGGCCTATAGACCTACAGCCGACTGTAATTGAATATTAACGTGCGGCTCTATAGTGAAATATAGTTTTTTTTTTTTTTTAATAATAGAATATAATTGTACTTGACATAAAAATAAAAACAATACAATGAACACTGAAATTGATTTTAAGCTGAAAGTTGTATAAATAAATAAAAAGTCTATTTGTCGTATGTCGTACACCGTACTCGACGTTCCTCGAAAATTTGATGAAATTTTGGATTTAGGTTTATTCTGTTCCAAAAATGTGTCTGTTTCCATATGTGGTGGATCCACCAACTCCAGATGTATTTAAGAGGGTTAAATTAGATCTTAAACGTTAATATTTCTCCAGCAATCAGACAGTTGCTTTCATTTACCTGGGTTTTGGGCCAGTTAGGGTAATTCGTTGGCTTTTTCATTTTATAGTAGTTTTCCTTTAAGTAAATGAAGTTATTCACGTAAGTACCATGACGCAACTTGGTTGCGTTTAAAAAAAATGTATATATATATATATACACCTTAAGAGAAAATCATAAATCTATAATGGTTTAACTATTTTTTTGAATTTGTGTTTTTTAAACATTACGGAGCCCTTTAGATATATAAAATTGAAATGAAATTTGTGTTTCCTTGACTTCTCCATTATGTGTGTTTACCAATAATTCTCATTCTCTCTCTATCTCTCTCTCTCTTTATTTTAGTATATATATAAACTTTCACCCTTTTTATGAAAATAAATGATTTAATAATTATAAAAAAAACAAAAAAAAAAACAGCCTGCAATAGGCCATATAAGCCCTAGGGGCAAATACATTTTAAGGATATTTTTATTCTCAACTCACGGCACACTACAAAAGAGGTGGTTAGCATGCCATTTTGGCCGCCTGATTTTTTTCCCATCAAAACCTGATGTTTTTCAATGAAGAACGGTATCCAATTAGAACAGGGTGTTCCCTAGGTACACCTGCAATCTTCTGGGTCATTACCAACAGAAGCACAGAAAGGAACATATGACTGTGCACTGTGAGCATTGAACCTGGGACCTTTGGCTCAGGAGTCCAGTACCTTTACCACCAGACCACTCTTTTCTTCCCTAAAAAATAAGAAAAAAATGATTTTTGAACTTTAATACGTACAATTTATCCATGAAAATGAAATATTAGGAGTTTAGGAAACGTTGTTGGTTTCGTTGTTGGTCGGATCACCAATGAGATATAAATGAAAAATTTGCCCTTTTAGAAATGTTGCGCAGAAACCTCAAACGACTTTAGTCTATGTCAAGGTAAATGTGTTTGAAATGACGAGGCGTGGTCACAGGGGATGGGAGTGGACCATCACACGGATTGCCCAGTCCTCGGATTTTCGGCTGTAGGGTGTGGCAGATCTTGCCCCATCGGACACCCCTAATGGGGAACTACGGGGGCTGGAAAGGGCATCGACTGTATCCACTTGTCTCTCGAAATGTCAAATATTAATGGAACGGTTGACGATGTTCACTAAACACGAGGAAATAAATGGAGTATGTAGTCTGTCCACACATGTGACCAATTTTTTTTTTTTTTTCCTACGGTATCTTTATAAAAATATGTAACTTCCGTCACTTAACTCTTCTATAGCTTGTGATAATAATTTACCTAACTAATGCCAAATTAAATACAATTGTATCTCTCATAATGTTGTAATTTTCTTTAAAATCATTTGTTAACAAAGTGTAATTATGGTAATATCAAATGTGAAACTTGAATTTCTCATAGAATCGTAAAATAAATATTACAACTTACTTTAATTGCAACAAGTATATTATACGACAAAATAATTGATTAATAGCTGACATACAAAGCTTTTTTTCTAAGTAATGCTATCATTTTAATTTTAATTTTATTGAAATTCATTTCGTAATATAAGATTTTCATAACATTTTAAATATTAAATATTAGTTTTGGCAAAATAATAGATGAGAAAAAACAGATATTTCATGTCGAAGCCTCTCCTTGAAATACACCTCTATTGTGTTCATTTACATACAATTTACCTTTAACGTAGCAACATTGTGATACCTTCAAATACTTTATTTAAATTTGAATAAATAGTATCTAAGCAAAATATACATTTTCTTTTCGCACTATTCTCAAGAGCATCAATCCTTTGCCAAAAACTAGAAGTAATAGTTCTTTATGTTTCGAAGTTTAATTATGGTACATTAAATAAAAATTGTTTAAAAAAAAGTGTCATTCAAACACACAAGCTCATAAAGAGAGTGAGAGAGAGACAGAGAGAGACGAAGAGTGAGAGAGAGAGAGAGAGAGATAGAGAGTAGAAATTTGATATTTGTCCACAAGAAAAATTGCTGAAGTTGCTTATTGTTGTTGAAAACTCAAATTAAAAAAAAATTTTTAAACGTGAAAGTATTAGTTATAAATTAACTAAATCTTGTTATCATTCATTATAAATATAATCAATAAATTTATTTGAAGAAGGGGTTAGAGTATTTCTAAGCTGTAGATTTCCCTGAACAAATGAGACACCAATCACAATCAATAATTTCCTCTGGAAAATGTAAATGTGTATGTGCTGCGAAGCGAAAAGTTTATCTGTTTGTAGAAAAACCTCAAGATATGATTTATTAACTTACATATATTTTGTGTCTTAATGTTTCTTATTCCACACTAAAATGTGATATTTACTGTTGCTTCAGTCTACTTCAAAGTAAACTGCGGGCGCTTTCAATAAAAATATTGCAAAAGTATAGTCGATCAAGTTTTATGTGCATTATCTCATGAGGAGAGGTTTAACTAACAATTAATAAATCTAATTCCCTATATTTTCTAATAAATTTTTGTTTTATCTATTTAATATTAGCCCATATAACGGCCGAGACTGAGAGGACGCTGGGTCAGATTCAACTCCTTGTCTGCTTTTGTCAGTACTTTACTTCATTGCATTCTAGATTAATTAATAGTTATCTGTAGTTCTTAGCAATACTATATTTATTTTTGTCATTAATTTCCGCGCTTGAAATACAGAAATTTTATTGGTTTTAACATTCATTAACTTTAAAAAAAATTAAAATAGGTTTCCGTATTTAGTAGCTAAAAAAAAAAAAAAAAAGAGTTGGCATAATTATGAACAAGTCGTTTCCAAAATGATTATAAACATAAAAAAAAAAAAATCTGAAGGAATGCACCTATTGATGCCGTAGATCCTTCTCTTGAAAAATTTGTTTTGCACACACACATACACATACAAATAAATGCTTATGTCTAGTAGGCATGTCAGAAACAATTTTCCACAAAAACATTTTATTTAGTATCATCTTCTACTGCAAATATCTACTATTTCTACCAGGACGTTATTCTTTCAATCTCAATAAAGAAGAAAGTATTCTCGCTCAAGAGAATTTAATTTGTTCTTATTACATAGCTACGTAGATTGTTCTTGGAGCAGGTACACATCCGCATAACATTAGCCAACGGTAATCCCAATGGATCTCTAACAATACCACAATGGAAATGGTAACAGCCAATTTCTCTTACCCTAGATACAATACCTGCATTCAAAATTAAGGTCATCAGATTTAGTAAAGTTCGTCCAATGAAGTCAATGACCAAGTGGCCTTCAACTCTAACTTGTCAAACATAGGAATCTATCTGAATCTCTCCTGCTAAGAGTTTCTGTTTAAGCATTTATATATATGTTTTCAATTTTCCACAAGTCCAAGCTTTTTTTTCATTTTAAATTAGAGCTTGGAAACTACTGGACTGCAATTCCTATTTTAGAATAAATTAATGAAAATTAAATTTTGGGAATTTAAAAATAAGAATTATATTATTGGTGATAATATTACTTCCGAAGATAATTAAATACATTGTTAATTAAATTTAGAAAAAAAGTATTCAGCATTTTAATTATAATATAATAGTTTTATGAATTAACAAGTAGAGCCAAAGGTCTCAGGCTCAATGCTCGCAGTACACAGTAAGTTTTTTCTTTCTTTCTGTGCTTCTGTTTGTAATGACCCAGAAGATTCCAGGTGTGCTCTTAGAGAATACACAGCCCTAATTGGATACCATTCTCTCTTGAATAGGAAATCAGGCGACCCGAACGGTGTGATGACCAGACGCTCGCCTTCTCCTATGTACCGTGGGTAGGGAATAAACACATCCTTAACATGTATTTCCACATTAGTTCTTATCTATCTTGTTGCGGGAATTCTTATTTGTTTTTTCCTTTTTTCTATTAATAATTATACTAATCGTTACATGGCACAATTATATTAATTTAATTAATTTGGAGCTATAAAAAGGAGTATAGGAACTAGATAATAAGGTATGTATTTGAAAATAATATGCTTCAAAGTGAATTTGAGGTATATGTTTTAAGACTTAATATAAATTGTTATAGGCAAAAGCTTCGTAAGGCTTTAGCGTAGGGCTGTTGATAAAGACTTCAACATCCGTCCATCCCTTCATCCTGTCCATCCTATGCATACCAAATTCCACGTTATCTAGTACGCCTCCTCAGTCAAGATCCTTCATACCGACCATGATGATTCATGTATCAAAACCTTTCTATGAACCTCAAATCTCACAACTTTCCCGTCGCTTCATCTATATCCTCGAGCTTTTGCAGCCTTTTCGTCAAGCTCTTTCCCCGAATATCCGGGGTTCCTTGTATTCTCCCTGTATGGCCCTACATTGGAGAGGTTATAGGTAGCCATCCCATTACACTACTTTGACTACGGTTTTGTCCCTTACAACGGCTTGTCAGTTGATCTTGAAGATAAACGATTGATGAATTATTAGATAAACTGTTTCGTTAGATTTGTCTTCGGAGCACCCAGACATTCTCCAGTTACGAGCTACTATACCGAGTTGCACTGATTATACCCTTCCTTTCGGCGTCAATATTACTTAAGCAACCTTCTCACCAAGCAATAGAATTCTTGAATCCACCTCTCATTTTCCAACTTCCCACCTTCGGATCGATGGTCCACCCGTACCGCGCCTTTGACCTGTATATTTCATCACTTTTGAACGATCTATCTTCTTGTACCCTTCAGTTGTCCTCTGGTACCTCGCATGACTTGCATTGGGTATGCTTTTTTTTTTAACCTTTTCAAGTCCACTGTATTTGAACGCCTTTCAACCCTATAAGGTAAGTATCGTACATATATGTTGTAACAAATACATAAATAGATGTGATTGAATTTTGTAATGCAGTTATTTTTTATTAAATTCTGTCCATGTTAGGGGTAAATATTTTGTTCTTCAAATACTATTGACTAAGTCTAAGTTTTGAACTTATCTTTAACAAATTAATTCCGGAATGTTTTTAAATTAGACGATACCCATGACTCGCAGTATGGGAGAAAGTTCTTTGCAAATATAAATGATACTTCCTTCTTCTTTCATTATTTCAATTCACTAAATTGTATCACATAAATGACATTATAAACAATAACAGCCCCATTTTTAAAGTAACACTGTAAATTAGACAGTAAGAAGAAATTACGCCGTGCCTATCGCTCCAGTAAGAACGAGGAAGACTTTATTTTACTCCTATACAATTTACTTGTATCTAAGCTCTTTCATCAGAACGATGAAAGGACTCTGAATAGTGGAGACTTTCATCGCCACATGCAATTCCATGATGAATGACATCAAGTTCTGTTTTCTCCAGCTCGTTTTGTAGAGGTCGTAACTCCCTACTCACGATCTTCCAAATTCCTTTTCTTCAATAAGCTAAATAGTAAAAGTGCCCATTCAATTTAGCCGGAAGATACGAGGAAGTGTATTGAAAATGTATTTGGTATTGAATTGAATAGTTTATTGACCTACTAGACATTTATTGCACTACTTCTAATGTTAAGAAATAGTTAGGATGCTAAAACCATGAACCATGATAAAGCACCTGTGGTTCATTAAAGAATGGCAAAAGAGATAGGTTCGAAGAAAAAACTAATTCTGTAATCGTTAAAATGTTCGTTATTATTATGTCAAATTTCATACAATATACTTGGTGTAAAAATTTACTTTTCTAACATTTATGCTTTTTGAAATTTTCAATATAATGTATATTAAAGAAGAATGAGCGGCTTCACTCCTCCCCCCTCCCGAATCCTCCTAAGAGACTTCACTCCCTAACTTCGGGAACTCAAAGTTTGCAGGAATGATCTAAAATATGAATTAGTCATTTTCTTTTATTAATTAAAAAAAAAGAAGAAAAAAAAGGAAAATCTTTTTAGCTTGCACCTTTAGGTGTTTTTTTTTCTTCCAAATTGTTTTTATTTCGGGAAAACACTGTAAATTTATAGATGTTTGAAATAATCTCAAACTATTCATTGATGTATTCCCCATGAATTAGAATGATCAAATTGTGTGATATAGTCAAAAGCAGATGTTTTTAATAAATACCTTGCTAGTCATAATATTAAGATGCTTTTCAAGAGCTTGGCAAAGTCTGTTTCTCATTGAAAAAGTAAGATAGAAAAATAATTAATCTCAGAATAGGTAAAATCAAAGTGACTAAAAAAGTCGAGGGGTCTGGGAATTAAATCGCCACTTCGAATAGTTTCCACAAGCCAGATATTGCCTCAGAATAGGTAAATTTCAAAACCTATTTAAGAAAGTTATTTGATTAGACAGAAGATAATGACGTAAAGAAAATTATGAAAAAAGAAAATAATTGAAGGGTAGGTATTTATTTGTATTAACAAAATATTTTATATGAACTAGATAAAATAAATGCGAAATAGGCTGTATGACTTGTTATATTGAAGTAGTCAGGCCTGTAATCTGTAATCCCACTAACAAGTGACTAACAAGAGGCGGCATTTCTCACACGCTCGTTAACGGTTTGCTCCAGGTTTGACGACTGCTGGAGCCTGCTGTGGTGAAAGGGATCACGCGTTCAGAGGAGACACGGAAGGAAGGTGGGGAGGGGGGTCAAGGAACATATTCACCGCTCTCGAGGTGCGCATATCTTGCGATACGCGCGTCACGTGTCGAAAGTGCCCGTCCCTAAGCGATGACTCGCCGACGGCAGCCGAGGAAAAAGAAAAATGAATGTGGAAGAAAGAGGATGGGATTTCTGTCTCGCTCTCGTTTCGAGTGCCACTGATTCATTCAAGTGTACTGCTGCTTGGTGCTTGGGCTCGTGCTGACCGCTCGCCTCCCTCTTGTCCTGTTGGCTCAACATGAAAGGCCCTCATTCCTTTTGCACGTAAACTGTAATCTTGGTTCAATTTGGGCTATCTTTGTAACAAGCAACTGCTATAATCCTAGATCCTTCCCAAGATTAAATTTCTATACTAGTCTGCTTCAGTGTATCGAACACAAGAGTGTCAAAAGTCATGATACTATAGATCATCACTCACTAAATTTAAAAAGTATATTTTTTACATACATATTTACATATAAATGCAACTAAAAAATGACTAATTTTTCTTAAACTATCACGTTCGTTTAGGAAAAGAAGTATTGTAAAATTTAGATATGCGAGAAAGCTATTTGACATTAAACAATTAATGAGAGGGAATATAATAAAAAAATCTATCAGTCCCAGCCAGGACGCGAACCTGGATCTCCTATTGTGGTGGGAATTTAATAAGTTATCTAGCTCGTCCCGGTGGTGCAATGGATAGCATACCGGCCCGGCAAGCAGGAGTTCCAGGTTCGCGTCCTGGCTGGGACAGATAGATTTTTTTATTCTATTCCCTCTCATTAATTGTTTAAAATTTACGTGGGATAATAAACCACAACCAAATAAATATTGATAAAGAAAAAAAATAAAAAAAAGTAAATGACGAGAGTCGACAAATAGCTTGACAATGTCAGCTCCTTCGAGTGTAAGACGATGTATTCGTATTTCTCGTGGTTTAGGCTCTCGCTAGTGTGGTGGGAATTTAATAGGTTAACTGGCTCGTTCCGGTGGTGTAATGGAAACAGTATGTTTCCATTCCAGTATGGAGATCCAGGTTCGAGTCCTGGCTGGGACAGATCGATTTTTTTATTCTATTTCCTCTCATTAATTGTTTAAAATTTACGTGGGATAATAAACCACAACTAAATAAATATTTATAAAGTGCTATTGGACATTTTTCAATATAAAAATGATTTTGAAAGAATTTTAAACTTGAAGTCGTTCTGGAGAGTCCATAGGGCTCAGACTTCCAAGCGCTTTTAGTAATAAATAATTTAAATTTAAAAGGTACTTCTTTAGGGGAGCCAGTGTAGCTAATGAGATACGTTCGGTTATCGCAATCCTGGAGCTGCTGGTTAAAATCCTGGGCTATTTTATCGATAAATAAAAGCTTGTCCTGTGCCATGGATATGTTAGAGTGGGATGAACAATTAGATAGCCCCTCCCTCCATGATTCTAAGTGGTTGAAAAAAAAAAGTACTTCTTGCAATTACTAGGTGTGACAATTAACTTGAAGGATACTTTAAGGCATTATTAGGGTAAATTCCAGAATTGAGATCAGCGTAAGCATATATGGTTTTATTGGATTGTTGTGTACATTCTTGTATCCTTTGTCTTATAATTTTTTTTTTTTTTTTTAAGTTTNATGATAATTATGGTAAAGTAATCGCACATTTCATTATTAATTTGAATCGTGCACGGAGCTAGAAAAAAGACTCCACCAAGTACTAGACGATATATGATCTATTCGATGATATATTCGTCATACTTGTTGGTTAGACTCGGAGTGAAGTGCGGGTACTAGAAATTATTCTCAGCTCCCTGGGTGGCGTTAACGCACTCGCCTGCATAGTGGGGGAACCGGGTCCGTTCTCCGGCTGAGGTAGAGAGTTGTTTTTTTTTCTAGCTCTCTGTACGATTCAAATTAAAAATTAATAATTTTTAAAAATATGTTAAAATTTTCATGAAGAATTCTGATATAGAAGGATATAATTTTCCCTATCGATGATACGAAAACCGCTGTGTCAGTCCCAAACAGTTCGTGTTTATATAATTATATATTTGTATACCAACTGAAGTGCTCTTTAAGCCTTTACCTACGTATGAAATGAATTCCCTTCCCAAAACTTGCCTCAACTGCTATTGATATTATTATTTTCTAAAATACTATTAAGGCATTAAAGATTATTGTTGTAATACGATTATGAAATAAACCCAAATAAAACAAAATGACAGGAAAAATGTTATACATTCAGGTTAATCAGGTAAACATTCCTAGGAAATTCATTCGGCCGAAAGCATTTGGCTCTAATTGACTGATATTATTATAAATGTTACTTTTTTGATAAGACAGAACGTCAATTAAGTGTCGTGATACAAATAATAAGTTTGTAACTTCACATTTTCCAAGATTATAACAATCGTTTGATTTTAACAGTGCAGAATATACCCATAGTGACTTAGGATTGATGACTTTGAGTAATTAAGAAGGAATGATTATATCTTCAGTTATAGGATTAGGATGAGGTTTTAGGGGGTGGTTATGACGCCCTTATCTCTCCAGTCACAGAAAAGTGACTGTAAGAGAGATGACTGCGTGGCTGGACTTGGCAGCTAGCGATGTGCGCTGGGAGAATCTTCCCCTTTATATGCCAAGGACGACCGACCCATATTTCCACTTTCTTCATGTACCTTTCCCCTTCTACCCCTGAGACTCTTCCTCGTCATCCCCAAGGCCCTCGGTGGTGATCAGCCGCCCGACATTCCATTAGCCTCTTTCATCCGCTCCGCCATCTGCTCCCATCTTCCCAGCGCCCTTTCTATTGGCCAACACACACAAAAAAAAAAAACTAAGGTTTTCGTAACACCGCTCAAAATACGTCTCTTCCAGCTCCAAGGAATGCTATTTCAAAATACATTAAGAGTAAGTTCGTCGTTCTTTACCGTACTTTTCCGTAAGCACATTTTAATCCTCAAGTATTTTAGTTTTCTCTGAGAATACTTTTGCTATTTTGTCATGACATGTGAGGCTGAGTGGTCGAATGATGCTGGAAGTGTGGTTTACGATTATGTTTATGAACACTCTACTGGCAATAACAAATTCGAAATAACTCACACACATACAATTTTGAAATGACCCTACTTTTAGCTTCTCTGATTCAGGATCGCTGAAGCTTTATTGATAATTATTATTATTATTTGTAGGAGTGATATTGCAAGTTATTGCATATTGATAAGTTAAGTAAAATATATAGTCTTCCAAATTTTCTTAAAAGTTTTATTGACTGCAATAAAGCAGGAAGCCTTCATCTTTTACTGAACCTATCTAATGATTATTATTTGCATAGGAAATTCTGTTGCTAATTTTACTCCAAATAGTTTTCCTCCTTTCTTGTGTATGACTTTTATATCATGAACATTATTAGCAGCTGTTATGCTAGTAACTTTATATATATATATA
>KZ807648.1:294724-311560 GCA_000696205.2 Oncopeltus fasciatus | reverse complement strand
ATATATATACATATATATATATATATATATATATATATATATATATTAGCGACTTATAAAAGATGAATAAGTAGCTCGAAAAAATCAATGCTCACATTGTAGATCTCTGCGTACAATAAGTTCCAAATCGCAACATCACAATTTATATGAAACATAAACTTCATGTTGACCTCGGTTTTACAGACGACTACCTGAAATGTTGCAACTTTAATCGTGATGACATATGTTACTTTGACGGACATTGATTGCAAAAGTCTCAACGCCTGTTAGTAATGACACAGTACGAGGCTTGTAATTCGTCCCTAGTGCATCATGGTAGAAGTATCTGGTTGCGCTATTTCCGAAAGTCTATAGTTATGTCATCAGTTTGTTGGTTTGGAGGCCCCAAAATTTCTTTTGGCATTTAATTTCATACCAACTACATATGATTAAATATCTGATGATAAAAGATACCTGCTTACATGATAAAGAGTAAAAACATTTAAAAGATGACTTTTCCAATTATTTCTAGTATACATTTCAGGATATGTATAAATGTGACCGGGTCTGATGAGACTCGACCTTTGGTGGTGTGCTCAGGACTCTTTACATGTAACGTTTATGTGTGATGATGAGGAAGAAACAGGATGGGCTAATGTCTCTGTTACTTTTAAAGTACCAAACACAATTAAAGTAATTTAAAAAATTTCTCAATTTCAGAATATTTCGTTTAACAGTATCTTCAAATTTTAAACAATTTGAGAAGCATAGTTAACACAGCTGATGTAGTAAGGGAGATATTACAGTGATTAAATTATCTCTAACTTATATTTAAGCATTCATAATTGGATTGAAATTTTAATTTCAGACCATTAAAAAGAAAAATCGTTTAGCCAAATTTGTCTTTTGAGTTCTAGCTATATTATTTCTTGTATATCGCCGTGATGTTAATTAAAATTGTCTTGAACAATTAGGTTTTGAGAGAAAGGGAATTAAATGTCACCTTTTTTTTTTAATATGACATTTGGTTTATTTGGCTAAAAGAAAAGCTACTTTAAAAAAAAGATTTTAAAAAACCACTAAACAAAACACGAAAGAAACAATTTCACATATCTGGCGTGAAATAACGACTTGCCCCTTCCATATCATCTCTATACCCTCCTTATCTTAAATCATGATTCCTCTGTTGAGGTCGGTGGCGAAATCATCTCGAAATCTCAAAACGTGATTTAAAAGTTACTGAGAGAACCGATTCACGATGCTATCCAGGGTTCGAGATCAAGGCAAAAGTTTTTGAAAGGAGTCACTCTGTGGCAATTCCAATTTAGCACTCTTTCCTAGAGACCACCACTAAAATTTGATAACTTATTAATATTCAAAACTAGAATTAAATTAAACTAAATAATTCCTAATTTTCATGTTTTTACCAAGCGATCATACACGATTAAAATAAATACAATTTATTAATTTTTATTTTAACATGGAAGTATACAANTTTATTATAGTAGAGAAATCGAGTTGTGTACAATATTTCGCATGGCCATTATGGCCTCCTTGTATATCCGTTATTTGGTTTTGTAAATCATAAAAATAATGCATATAGAGACTGTGTAGGAATTAAGGTGCTCTGTTTATATTGGCCGGGGTTCTCGCCAAATGTAAGTGGGCAACCCTTCGCGGTCCAAGGAAACACCTCAGGAGATTGGATAGGAAGTTGAGGAAATGCCTCCCTGCATATAGAGACTGTGTAGGAATTAAGGTGCTCTGATTATATTGGCCGTTCCCCGTCTCTCTCGCGAGCCGCCCTTAAACTCCCACCTCTATTTGGGGTACCCTCATTCTCTTCCGTAGCGGGCGGAATACAAGTATATTTGAGGTCGTGAATTTTTTTATTTTATTATTATTTAGCTTCTGGGTCGGGGAGGGAAGATATTACGGGTAGGATGAAAGAAACGCAAGAAGAAAACAGTATTAATATCGCATAATTGAAAACTATATTTATGAATTAATGATCGTAAATTTTAATACTGTAATTGAAAATGAGAGGACGGTCAGATAGAATTTAGGCTGTAAGAGTAATGAAAGATTTTTGAAAAAAAATAAAATAAAATAAATAAATGCTAAAATGTTTTTTCAAACCGAACAGAATTTTAGATGGGACGGCTAAGGTAACTCAATGCTTTCAATGGAATTCGGAATTTCTAAAATAGATCCGTTAGATTTCTAAACCAAGAATAAGGATAATCCAGAGATACGACGATGCCGAAAGTGCAACCCATTCTTAAACTAAATATGATCAAGCCATTCCTTTAGACTTTACAAAATTTTTCCGTTTTTTTCCCTCAGCCGTAATGATCTCTTCCCCCCCCCCTCCTTAAATCTTTCCTATGGTCACGCCTCCCCAAGGTTTTTCCTTAAGAAAGTTATTGTAATGTTATCAAAGAAATCTTGTCCATTATGTAATCATTTGTCACATCACTTCACATTAAAACTTCTTAGAGATTTAAATAATTAATTATTAATTAATAATTATAATTTCAATGTACAAAATCACGCTAGGTATTCAGTCCATCAACATAAATAATTATTTTTAGTACGCTAATCTTATTTCATANTATATATATATATATATATATATATATATATATATATATTAAAGTTAGTGGAACGATTTTTGCTACTGTTCTTATTTATTACATACACCACGGTCGCGAGTGTTTCATTTTCTTTGCACACACACACACACACACAGAGGCATATTCTAAAAATTCAGTTAAAGCTAAAATCTAACAAATAATATTAGGGGTGCTGAGATTTTAGTGGAACTACTTAGTCTGGCGCTGAGTAGAGTATCAAGAGCCGGCTTTAAATCTACGTTTGCTTTTAGTAGGATTGTAAAGACTGGATAACCTCTCCTCCATGGTTCTCATAAATCTGGTAGGCCTTAGGCAGGTTTGAACTTGAGGTAATGAGCTGAATAGGACGAGTGTGAAGCAAGCGTGTGAAAACTAGCGGCCGTACTTGACTAAGCGTCAGCGAAGTTGATCCGCGTTACATGAGGATGCACGTGAAGGCACGATCTAGCGGGGCGAAGGCGTGAGGTAGTTAACGCCCCATAGATCAATGGGAATCTGAACGCTGAATGGTAGCAGTCCTGTCATTCAGTACCACCACATAGCATAAGGACCGGCTCCATTCAGCCTCCAATTAAAGATTTCGCGCCTGTCCAATTCCCTTCACAACATGTGAATACACTATTTTTCCTTACTTTTTTTTTTTTTTTTAAGTTTGCTTCTTTCCTCTTTGTGAAAGTGCTCTTTCGTAAATAGCAGCCTTTCATCCCTCGCTCGACATAACGATTAGTCGAATATTAAATAAGAATCAGGGGCTCATTGAACTGGAGTTAGTAATGGCTGGTTGGTAATAGCTACTATTATGTACAAATTTTATTGAGAATTTAGGATAATTTCGAAACATTCTCTTAGTTAAAATGGAGAGTTTTGACCGAAGAGATTATTAGTAGATGAATTTTTTGCTGGGGTTCGGTCAGGGTTGATCCAAAACATACAATTTAAATAAAAATGAGCATTTCTTAAATTGTATTTTTTGGATTAACGTTGACCGAATCCCCAAAAAAACAAAAAAACAACTATGTTATTTTGATAGCCGATAAATATGCTACTATTAAATATTTTACTAACCTTAAAAACTCCACGTGTGCCTTCTGTACCTTCTAAAGTAAATATCTAATTGTTTTGCAATAGAGAGCAGTCTATCCCAAATTTATTTTGAGCTGTCAAAAAACACATTTCAGTAAAAATCTCAAGTGAGCATACAGAAAAATCTCAAAAGTTTGCTCCTTTATTTTATTATCTATGTGTGTTTATAATAATCTGTTTCTCTCTTCAGTATTCAAATATTTCTTGCAAAACAAACGATAAAAATCGAGGAATTCTATTAAGATTGTTGATCGGGGAAAACATTGAAAATTTATGTGACAACCGATGAAGTTTTCGAACATATTTGGAAGAGTTGAATTTTGAATTATTTGTCCAACAAAATACCATTCGGAGCAAGGCAATACTTTATTGCAATTGTTAGAAAATTTTTTTTATTCAATTGTTTTCTTTGAAGGTATGAACATTTCAAATATTATAGCTCGTTGTGAAAATAAAATGTGGCCAGGAAAAATATTTATAAAAATTAGTATTAGCTCTGACACAGAATAGACACTATTTATGAGCTATCCCGGCGCCTCATTTGAAAATGTTGATTTACGAAAAAAATGTGCATGGTCTGGAGTTTCATATGATTTGAAATTTAAAAGGAAGCCTAGCTCCATATAAATATTTTATTATTCGACGCCTTACGATGTCAAATCATCTTCAGGGCCTGCTTTTACTATGGTAAATACAAAAGAGCGATGAATAATATAAAAACACTCTCACATTCAATAGTATACCAAAGATTATAAAACCACATTTAATTATCTTAATTTTTATATATCATTGATAAAGATGTATTAACTAAAGAGATAAAAATCCAAAGTGCTGACCAACACCCTGTCTAGTGTGCCGTTGGTCAAATATCATACTAACATGTTTTTCCACATGGGTCTCCATGTCCAGTAGTTGGTTTTTAAGTCAATTTTTCTTTTTTTTAAATATGCCCTCTTTAACATAACATGAGTTGCTGGATACGTATAGCAAAATTTACTCAAAATACTATGTTTATTATTGCATATATGTAGTGCCTATGTGTGTTCGTGTGTCTACACTTAAAAGTTTCAATAGTTTATTTAGTATAGTGTCAATTATTATATTTAAGTGTAAATAATTTAATAAGAATAATGTTTCTGTCCATCTTTAGTGAAAAATGGGGCATCTGCTTAGTTTACACAGCTTCAAATGTTACTTGTGGTGTGTGTTTATCATCTTTTTAGTTAGTTTTGGAAATAATATATACCATATGTCATTTATTATAGTAGAGAAATCGAGTTGTGTACAATATTTCGCATGGCCATTATGGCCTCCTTGTATATCCGTTATTTGGTTTTGTAAATCATAAAAATAATCCAATCTTCTCTCCTCAAGATCATTCATTTTTCAAGTATTCAGGAGTAAACANACTTAGGAAGAAGTATACGATCAGTGTGATTCACAGTTTTTCAGTCAGGGTTAACTTGGGTACACGAGCTTGGGTATGATGTAATTGGCATCTTTCAGTTGGACTTTCCTGTAAGTGATCAATGAGCGGGGAAATTGGTTCGGCGAAGATAACACTCAATTCCAGATTGTCCTCAAGTAGCAAGCGACAAAAATTTGGACGATAACAAAAAACGAAAAAATACTGTATTCTTGGCTTATTGAAGCGTACATTACTCAAATTTTCTTTCTTTGCAGAATTATAATTTTTTTTTAATTTAAGTGAAAAAAAAAATTTGGTGCGAATCAGACTGACAACTTTTTAAAATTATTTTCACTGAAAAAAAGTTATTTAAAACGAGTTTTTTTAATTAAAACTGAAAGCTCCTTTTTGAATCGTTATTCTTTTTTTTATTTAAAATTTTTAATGTTCCAGTATCAATTACGTTTCGCAGGATTAATTGTTATTTATTTGAAGAAAAAAAATTACCCCAATGCGTAACTAAGCATTGAGAAACAAATTAATTTAAGGGGCATAAATAAATAAATAAATAAATATTTAATTGAACAATATTTGTATGGCTTTGCGTATGTTTATATGAAAATCAACAAATCAGACAGATCGAATCCAGGTAGTTTAAGGAGGTCACAAACTGATAAGTTTATGTAAAGGCTAAGCTTGAAATAGTTTCATATTCCATTACTCTGACTGGCTAAGGTACCGTAGATAATGCTTAAAAATGAAAAGGATTAAAATTTGTAACAGACTTGAGCGAAAGATTTGCTCAGAATGCCTTCGATTCATCAAAAAATATCTCTCTCCAGCAAATATCTTCTTTCTTCGCCTTTTATTAAATATTGAAAACCTTTAAGCTATTCGCCTTCATCTGAAGCCGGATGAGATTGTCTCAGCAAGAGACATACGTCCTCTCATTGTATCAACTCGCCGAGACGATAGCGACACACCTTGCAGGAGTCATTGAACAGGTCTCACAGTCTTGATGAAGGCGTGAAGTCGCAAAGCTATGCAGGGGAAAATTAGTAATTATGGGAAGAGCAAGGAACTAGTTCTTAGGACCGAACACAACACCACCGTCATCCCCTTCGAACGATAGCAATCGATCTCCTATTGATCAGATATACACACTCCAGAAGTCTCGTGGCTAAGCCTCGACAAAACTCTTTCCAGAAGCTAAGAAAAAGAAAATTAATGAAATTTGTAAACAATTACAACTTTGCATTGGCATATAGTTTTTGATATTCTTAATTTAAAATACATCTTGAGGCGAAATCAAATGATTTCTAGTTTTCATTCTTCTTCCCGACGTAAAAATGAATACTTTCGAAGCAGAATGGAATAAGAAAAATAATAATTACGTCTATAAGGAAAAGTGTTTTACATTTGGTTAAGAAAATACTGTTTACTAATCAATAGTGTTACTTGTTCAAAGCAATATCTCTACTATTTTCCTCTGAATGATATGTTATTGAACTTTCAACCATTTTGTAAAGAGATTAGAATAAAAAGAACAGACTAACAATTTAAAATGTAAAATTTATTTTTATTTATTTTTATTTCTAAAACTGTATTTTATCTAATGCTTAAAAACTGTGGTTTCTACAAGTAATTGTCATATATTGCAATAAGTATAATTTTTTATTCAATTCCCTGCAACAATAAAAAATTTAGCATAAAAAAGTGAAAAATGTGATCTATTTTAATGGGCATGTGAAAAAAGGAAATTATAAACTATTTTATAAGATTGTCTAACTTTTCTATTTTGTTAATCACTTTTTTTGCTTTACAATGTTAAAATTTTAGATTAATACAGTTTTTCATCCAGTAATATTTCCACTAAATTGTGACCAAAAAGTGTACTTCTTTCCAATATCGTATTTTCTCCCTCTATGAGTTCCTATAAGATAGACTCTCAGACCATATAGGAATAAGGTCACGGCTGGAAGTCGCACTATGTGACCTATCGTGCGACCTATGGAAGTTAAATTTCAGGAACATTGCTGAAACAGATCACATCTCGGCTGATGAGGGAGAGCTTACAAAATCGAATCATTAAGATGTTTCATTCTTCTCTAAGGTTATGTGGACTTTCACCCACATAAAAGTGACAGCCAGAGCGTGTCATNAAAAAAAAAAAAAAAAAAAAAAAAAAAAAAAAAAAAAAAAAAAAAAAAAAAAAAAAAAAAAAAAAAAAGCACAGTATCCATTAACTGGAAGTCACAATGCGCGGCACATAACTGATATTGAAAACGATTACACCGTTCTTTCGTTAAGCCATTGAAAAGTTACTTCCCGTAAGTTGTTGAAAATACATGAGGCTATTATTACATAAAAGAAGAACCACCACTGTTAGAACGTACTAACATCAAGTAAAAACAATAGAGCAATAGTAATAATACAATCAATAATGCATACAATATAGAATGCATTTTTTCAGATAAAATTTGTACTATTCAGCAATTTAGAAATACCACGCACTAAAGCAGTATTTTATTGCGATTGGCTTCAATTATATAAATATAAAAAAGCAGGATATTTCATTGAAGCAGGTATACACAAATTTTGAACCTGCATGTTGATGAGGATTGGATCTTATCGGTGTTGACACTGGATACAGTGTTGCCAGTTTTTATAATTGGGCAGGATAAGCATCTGCTTTGGGTTTTAACAGGCAGTTTTTTTTTCTGTTTAGTATATCTTGAAGGGTAGGGGATTTCCTGTACGAAATGCCAGGTTTCTGTGGTAATAGGGAGTTGGTGGAAGAATTGTTCTGAATAATAGGGAGGGCTTCGTGTATCTTGGCCTTAATACATTCTACTCCGGGGTTAGATTGATACAGTAACCAGGTTAGGAGTTTGGGCATCAGGAGATTTAGGTTTAGGATGTAAGGTTCGGTTTAAAGGAAGGATTTTTTTATCCAGAAGTTGGAGTGGGTTATCCCTTGGAAGGGATAATCGAAACCCTCGGGTAAAACAGGGTACTTGGCCTTGAAACAAAAGCATATGCTTACCCTGCCCATGCATAAAAATTGGCAACGCGTTCTCCAGTGTCAACACCGTATAAGATCCAATCCTCATCAATATGAACATCCAAAAATTGTGTGTGGATGCTTGTTACGTAGAAAAATGTACTACCTAGTTCAGGCAGTTGAATACAGACCGTGACAGTGAACGTATGTATTCGGCCAGAAGATGGACAATGTCCGAAAGCGCTCGCCAACAGAAGATGGTTTGCAGAAACCAATGAAGACGGAGAATAGAAGGTATGAGGGTTTTTAGAATGTTGAAATGTTGAGGGTAAGAATAAGTTGAAGAAATTTGTTCTTTGTCCATTCTGTCGTTAACTGGATATTGTTGTAAGTTTATGAAAACGGTTTCAGATAAAAGGCGTTTGTGTTCATAGGGTTCTTTTGTTTATTTTTCTAATTTGAAATGAATTTTTTTCATTTACGTGTGAAATCTGCTTAGATCACACTTTTTTTTTTTAAATTACAAGAAAGAGCATATGTAATTTATGAATCTGCTTATCTTACGCAGCTCCTGCGTGACGAACTAGGAAAGGGAGTTATCGGTCAGACTTCAAACCCCGGATCCCAAAGCCCGAAAACAATTCTTGGCTAATTACCGCCAACAATTACCTCTGCTCAGCCACCGCGTAATTGCATGTACCTAACTTAATAAGAATGAGCTATCCGGTAAAAAATGGAGGGGAGTGTAGAACAAGAACCCTCATGTGAGCAACTAATACAACAGTCTGCTGAGGTTTTCTCTTTGCAGTAAACCAGGATTTCTATCTGCTCGCAAGAATTTCTTTATTTTACAATTCTTAGTGAAAGTTTGAAAATATAAAAAGGAAATTACTTCTTTTTTTTTTTAATAAATAGGAAGTGCCTGCAGATTTCTGTCGTTCTTTTCTAAGTTACTCTTGTGGAAAACTGGAAGTTCGGCTCAAAAAGTCCGCCACGCAGGACCTGCGTAACCCGAGCGAATTTCCCTTGTTTCATTAAATATAGAAATAAATAAGAGTAAATGACTAAATTTTATCTAGGAGCTTGAAAATATAAGTGTAAAAGATATGACAATAGAGCTTTGCTCGAGAGTGGTCGGGAAATAAAAGTGGGGGGAGCCCTTATCTTAGTCACGAGAGTTGATCTCTTCGTTGTGTAAAACACATACGTTAGCAGAACAATTGTACAACTATTATATTCTATAAACTTTTGTAAACAACAAATACATATAATATAACGACTCAAAATAAGTCTTTCTTTACTTTAACTATGTCAGAATATTTAAGTAATAAAGCGTAACAATGTTCAATATAAAATTTATTAAAACAAATAAAAATGGAAGCAAGATGTTAAAAAGCATCTTTAGTAGAGAAGATATACTACTTTTATATCCTGAATTGATTTCACTGTACTGCATTACATTTAATAGCCTAGAATATATTCAAGTAGGAATAATGGCTGCAAAAAAAAAATTTAACTTTTATTTGCACATTTTTTTTCTTTAAAAAAAAATAAAATACAGGAAAAAAAAAAGTGTCATTAAGGAAACATTAAGACCCCCAAAAATTGTTAGTATCATTGCTGGAATTGAAAGACCAAAAAAAAAAAATCCAACTTATTTCATCAAGTCTTCTCGGTTGAGAGCGTTGAGAAACGGATTGCCCTGATTCCAATGTTCCGTGATCATCCGTATTTGAAGCGGGTCTTGTACAGATAGGACACAGTGTCCGTCCGCACTTTGCCCCTTCTTAGTGATTCCAGCTGTTGCCAGCAAACTCAGCAACATGGACCTCATGGACTACCTCAAACCATGGAGAAACAGAGTGAGTCTGTAAAACCTAACTAACCTACTAACACATCAACTGATTGAACTTTTTCTTTTTTTTATTTATTAATCACAAAATTTAAATCTTCAAGGGGGGGTTTTACTTTTTAATTTCTTATTCTACCTTGTAAAAAAAGATTAGGAAATTATTGTGATCGGTAGAAAAAATTTAAATTGTGAAAAAGTCTTCCCCACCTCAATGTCCTCTGTCTTCACTCAAATAAGTTGAATTATTAAAGTGTAGAAAATCAAAATTATTCTCTAGACTTTCTTTAACAACTGCAAGTGGAATCCTGGGAAATTTAAAAAAAAAATAGATACGTACAATTTTTAAATGCTATTAATGTATTGAAAGGAATAGTGTGAGTTAATTCCNATTTTTATCAGTCGACAAAAATAATTTCTATTATTATTCCATGTGAAATAGTCAGGTTTATTTACGGCAATAAAATGAATATTTTAGTCGAAAAAACAGTGAAAAGGACAATATGGAGCGGGAATTTAGCTATTCCGTAAATTTTACTTTTTTATAACTTAAGGTTTACTGTGATAAGGGTTATAACATAAAATGATTTGTTTCGAGGTAAATTTTTATGAAGAGAGGATTATCAGGAATTCGTTCTAGGTAGTTGAAGAATTAAAAAGTAATTTGTTACCAAATAAAATATGATTTCGTTAAAGAGCGAAATCGGAGTAATAGGAGTGGGGATCACCTGAAATGTTTACTGGGACCACAAAACTTTTTTTTTTATTTATCAAGCGTAATTTATTTATAAATTTATTTTAGAGTAAGTTTTTATTTCCACCACCTAGAAGCTGCAATTAGTTGTTTTTTTTTTGTTTGCTTTTTTTATTCGAAGCTGATTTTCCTAAAAACCTAACTACAAAAATGTAATTTAGTAATTTACTGAAATATATGTTAACTTCTTAGTTGATGAGTCGTTTTTATTTTTTCAGTCTGATCAGTTCCGCATTTATACTTTTTGGAAATCCTGAGATATTGATACTCCAAATAATCAAATGAATCAATGGGATAATACTGTTGACCAATAAAATCATCAAATCTTGAATTTTATATTTGTAACAAATCATAAATTAAATTTTTTTTTTTACAAAATACAATGAACCTCATGTAATCTATATAAAATAAGTTGATTTTATTACTAATTTGATCCAAATGTAGTGAGCTTAAGAATGAAAAATATGGGTAAGGGATTCACATGGAGGAAGTCAGTTCCAAGGAGAAATGTTCTCCCCTAATTCGTAAATAAAACAGATCCTGTTACTCGTTAGAAAGGCCTTCTTACCATTCAGGACAGGAACGCCGAATAGGTATTCAAGCCAAGCCTGTCTCGGTTTACGGCTCCAGGTAGATCTCGGAGCCAAGGGGCGAGAGGGGGTCGCTTGGAGGGAGAATGACAACCCACCCCTTAAAATGGATAGCGATATAAGGGTGCGGCTAGGATCCCGCTTTCGAGGACATGGCAATGGGCAGAGAAACAAAATGGTCTGTTGCAACGGTGCAGGTTCGGGATCACGGTCAGGGCCAATGACGAGAGAAAACTCTGCGTCCCAAGAATCGTGTGATTCAAATATTGGTCATGTATTGATTGCTAATATTGTAAACATGTTTATGTTTACATAGATGTTAACATGATAGTTTTTGATAATGTTAAAAGATAGTTTTCTATTTTATAAGAGTTTATAAAATAAAAAATTGGTCAAACTCCTGTTAATTGCCAATGTTAAAAAAATTAATTATTAATGATTTACTTACATCTATAAAGGTATTTTATCCTACAGCTATATATATATCTACGTTTGAATGTTAACAAATGCCACATTTAATGTGATTAGTGGACAAGATACGAATTATAAAGTACACAGATACACATTTTTAAAATAAGTAAATAAAATTTAAAAAAAAAAGGTATATAAGCTAATATATACAAAATAATGTAAAAATATGCTAAGAGAGAAGGGTAGGAAAAAAAGAAAAGATTAAGTGAATAGAAATATTTTTGTATACAACAATCTTTTAGGAGTAGTAATTATTATTGTTAATTAACGACAATATGTGTAAAAATGGATTGACTAAGCCTGAAATAATAATTATTCCCACTAATTACTTTATTAGTTATTTACATAAAATTATTTGCCGTAACAACCAAGTTCTCACTGTCTCCTATACCAGAATGTATCAAATATATAATGTTAGAGTTTTCACTCTAAAACTATTCCTTATACTAAATTATTATTGTGCATATTTTTATTTTTATATAGATTAAGATTAAATCTTTGTCTTTATTGGCCTAATGTCTAATTTCGCATGGGTGCTATCCAAAAACTGAAAAAGTAATAAACTGAGGATTAAATGTTTATATGCTTTTTGTGTATTAATGACGACAATTTTAAAACCAATTGCATTGGGTAATACATAGTGTATTTCTGTTCTATTATTTTTCGTCAAATTTAAACATTTGTACCTTAAGTAGATAGCTTTTGAGGTGGTCTCAAGAGTTTTTGTAATTCAAATTGGTATTTTATTTTTTTCACTACTAACCTATGCAATGAAGATCATAAAATATCAAATGGAAAACGACCAAACATATTTATTTTACATTAAAGTTGGGTTTGAAGGTTAGTTACTGAATGATTAATTTGGTTTCTTCCAACAACTTTAGGAGTTAAGTAAAACAGGAATTATAGAGTTACAAATTTTGTATTAAGGTTACAACTGTCAACCCAAGGTTTGCCCACTTGATAAATGTGTTCAAATTTACATTTTTCTATTTGTTTCACTGATCTAAATAGTCAAAACAAATTAATCAAAACCTTCTGAATATCAAAGTTAGAACCAATTTTAATGATGTATATTTCTTTTTTTCTTTTATTTAAATTAAACCACCCAATTTCATCATACATTTTTCTAATCACAGCCTGAAAAGCTAGAAATAAAGTTACATCGGAAGCTTAACCTCAAGTTTTAAACTGTCAAATAAATATTAGGGTAGATAGCCCTATGAAATTCGTTGTGAATGAGATTTGTATCTATAGCGATTGCTTACACCCAAAAAAAAAAATTTCGTTTTTTCTCTTAAAGATTTTGCAATTGAGGACATTAATTCTATTAGTCATATATATATATATCAAAATATCAAAATATTTTACTTAAAAAGAATGAGTAAAAATAGGTCAAACAGGTTTAACTATTTGAAAGCTTGAAAATATATATATATATACGTTATATTGACATATCCTACTTAATCCACATAAAATAATGCTTGCAGTCAGCTCCTTTCCTAGAAGCTCCCCACCCTAACCAACCCTATCTCATCTTCCCAGAGATCCTTCTCGAGTCAGTCTCATTACAGCAGCATANTGTGTGTGTGTGTGTGTGTGTGTGTGTGTGTGTGTGTGTGTGTGTGTGTGTGTGTGTGTGTGTGTGTGTGTGTGTGTGAAAAAGTGTGTGTGTGTGTGTGTGTGTGTGTGTGTGTGTGTGTGTGTGTGTGTGTGTGTGCGCGCGCGCGTGAGTGAGTGCATGCGCGCGTTCGTGCGTGCGTGCGTGTGTGTGTGTGTGTATATTTAGAGAGAGAGTGAGCGGGACAGGAAGAGGAAGAGGGATGAAGGAAGGGAAGGAGGTAGTGAGAGAGGGAGGATAGGAGGGAAAGAGAGAGGGATAGAGAGTGAGAGAGAGAGAGAGAGAGAGAGAGAGAGATATAAAGGGAAAGAGAGAGAGAGAGAGAGAGAGAGAGAGGTGTACAACTTAGGTAGAAAGTATGACATACATAACAAAAACAGCAAAATTACAATTAGCAAGATCAATGATATTGATCCATATTATTATTACATTATCTTACTGTAGTAATAAGAAAAGAATGATGAAATGTCATCGAAGTTATCAATTACCAACAAATGAGTTAATGCTCATAAAATAATGTTTGGTAATGAGATGGCTTGTGTGTCAAGCCATATTGACATCTTTAGATCAATTTCTATCAATTCCTTATAACAATACTCCTATCACTGCTGTTAAACTTATATCAAAAACACTATCACTACTGCTTTGTAATATCACACACTACTACGGATAATAGCAACTGGAATGCGAATTCCATTCTGTATCCACAGAAGGTGCACAATACTAAATTTCAGTATGGAAACAATACAGGAAAACTGAAAATTAAATATTCGTATCTATAATATAATTGTAGCAGACGACTTAGGCAGGGGCAAGGGCGATTTTCACGGACTCCTGGAGGACTGGAACCTTGGCCAGTTTCCAGCAAGGGTCTCCAGGTCACCGCTCCAGACGGCCACTCAAGGTACTCCAAAGCGTATCAGATCAGAAAGCCTTCTTCCAGACTTATCAGCCCTTCATTCTGGAACAATGTTCCAAATACCGCCCCAAACATTTGATCGTGTCTAAGGAGAGCTAATTTAAAAAGAGGAATAAATTCCGTCATGCAGCTTATGCGAAGCAGATTTTCCATGAGTCAATAAAGATGGTTATAAATAAACGTAAATTATTAAATCATCTCGAACAAAAACTAATTTTTTTTGTAGTAAGAAAAATAATAAAAATATAAAGAATTCCAATTTCTCTCTTCCATGGGCCTATTTGAGCCATTAAAAAGAGCTCTATTAACGATTTTGGTTTTTATAGAATAAATTTTATATTCTATACATACATATAATTTTCACACGATCATATTTTATGTAACTTTCATTTAAAGGATCGGAAAAGAATTGAAAAAATGTTTCTAAAATAGTATCGTGGTAGCAGCGTAAATAGCTTGATTTCTCTTTTGAAAAGAAGAAAAATAAAAAAAACAATAAAATATGTCTGATGTGTTCATGGTCACAGTATAATATATAAACATTGTTAGCTCTTTTTCTTCCTTTTTTTTTATTTCACTATAAAAGAAAGTATTTTAAATCAAGCGCTTATTAAAAATGATTATTTCTTACAAGCTTTCTTTGCTAATTTTTGATTTTGGGTTGAATTCTTTGTTTGTCTTTGTACGAGGTCTTATCAGAATATCAGTCCCGCTACAGTCTACATAAACATAAGGGGGGGAACACATATATTACGGACGTAATATAACACTGAGGTGGGCTGGGTGTTACTAGGACCACACCAGGAATCCTCTAGCCCAACAGAGATCTAGAGCAGAAAGAAAAAAAATCCAACTTAGCAATGTGAGTTTCCAACCTGGAACCTTGGGCCATGGAATCCTGTGCCATAACCAGCGGCTAATGTGCCTTCAGAATCCGTGAACCGAAGATCTTGGTATACTTTGCAATTTTGAAACAAATTTCGAAATATAGGGAATCTATGAAGTCAACTATGTTTTAGAAAAAGATTTCACAAAAATCTTTTACAGTAAGAGTTGTTCGGCTTAAATTAAAATAATTCTAGTCAAACAGATAATTAGAGAATGCGAATGAATGATATAGCAAACGGTTTACTCAAGATTTTTATTTATTTTTTAACAAAATACTTTCTCTATAATCAATTCAAAATTAATAATTAGGCTGATTTGGATTTTGGAACAAGCAGCGAATCTAAATTGTGAAGTTGATCAGTGAGAATGAAACGATTAATCGTGCTATATCCGCAAACGGAAATGTTCTAAATTACAATAGTCGTGCTGCATGAACGACACGATTTAGAACTGTATTCTTACTCCAGAAAACATAGCAAGGATAAACATCTGGTGTGTCCTCTCAACACTTTTTAACAACTAAAGGTTCATCCTCATATTTGTTTAGTATCACTGTGAAGAGACCCCTGATAGAAGTCAAAGTACTAACTATTTGCGTTTACTTTAAGTATTTATACAAATTATAGTATTTTATTTGCCTTTTATACCAATAAAATAAAATAAAACGGGAAATAAAATAAAATATTGAAAATAAATGAAATATACATAAGCAAAAGAATATTCAAATAAATCAATTTGTTACCTTTTGCTATCGTTAGTTCTCCGCTAACTCAGCGTTTTATTACCAGAACTACTTTTTTTAATTTTGTTGCTACTATTTTTTTTCCTCTTTACATGTCAAATAATAGTCGGTGCACGCGCTTATCATAGGTCACTGTCTTGATTAAAATGTTAACACCTAAGCATTTTTCATAAAAGTTCATATTTTCTGTAAATTCCTAACTCATTGAAATTTCTCTCGAGGTCTAGTAATAACGCTAACAAGGTTTTTGAACCTAGCAGCCACATTTTTAGTCTAATTTTAAGCCTCTTTGCTTTGAAGGTGATAGTTTACTATTATTATCTTTTGACATGAATAAATTTTAAAAAAAACGAAATAGAAAAAATTAAAAATATAAAAGTACAAAAACATTACAATGTAAAGATATAAAGTTTGCAGAATATAAATTGGGGGAGTTAGAGAAAACCAAATTTCTACCGGTACCCAAGCTTTAGGTAGTTGATGAAGTTAAACGTCCCCACCAGCTAAACGTTTCCTGGGCAGCTTTCTTCTGAAGCTCCACTCGTTCGAGGCGTACTGATGACTTGATTTCGCCAAGGATTTCGCTCTGAGGTGGCTCCGTTGGCCAGCTCTGTCATCAGGCGAAAACTGCTTCCTCTCTTGATGGTCCTACTCCCACCTGATGCATGTACTGTAGCCTCAGCTATAACTGTAGCTCTTCCTTATCCTGGATGTGCTAGAGCTGACGTTTTCCGAAGACAGAATCTGTCGTACGGAAAACAAATATTAGTCTTGCGCTAAGATGCATTATACTAGAAAACAATGGTAGCTATTCATGCATAGCCGGATTCTAACATCACTGGCCATACTACTTCGGTTGATCGATATATGCCTATCCCCCCCCCCCCCCCCC
>KZ807648.1:276022-286331 GCA_000696205.2 Oncopeltus fasciatus | reverse complement strand
CGTTGGCAGATAATCCTTTATTAAAAAATACATTTTTTAAATTTGTGTTTTTTGGATCTACCTTGACCGAACCCCAACTAAAATCATTTTAGAATAATATCTACGGTCAACAAACTCTCCTTTTGAACATTATTTATGAGAGTTTTTTGCTGATCTCTCATAAAATAGGAGGAAATGGGATGTCTGTCAAAATTCATGAATAAAAAATATTTTATTTGGTTGTGGAGTTTTATCCCACGTTCATTTTAAACAATTAATGAAAGGGAATAGAATAAAAAAAACTATCTGTCCCAGCCAGGAATCGAAGCTGGATCTCCTGCTATCCGGGCCGGTGCATTTGCCAGTTATGAGTGATAATGAGTGATATTAGTATAAATACTAATTTTGTTATCCCACGTAAATTTTAAACAATTAATGCAGGAGATCCAGGTTCGATCCCTGGCTGGGACAGATAGATTTTTTTATTCTACTCCCTTTCATTAATTGTTTAAAATTCATGAATAATGTTTTTCAACACGAAAATATAGTATAGGTCGACTATATTCATAGAAGTGGGATTTCGGTCGGATATTCACGGAATCAAAAGAGTATTTTTATTAAAGAAAGCTTTTACAATGTCAAAACATGCAATTACAATGTCAGAATTATGGAAAATCAACTCAAATATAGAAAAAATTATCGACTATGAGTTCAAAGATTGTATTGTCATCCACTATGAACGATTCGCCAGCAAGAGCGCACAGGCAATCTGTTGAGTCTCTTTGGTCTGCAGCCAAAAGAAGAAGTACACTAGAGGCTAGAAATAAAATATCATTACTGGACTCTTATCTGTGTAGAGACAGGGAGGAACTAACACAGAAATCTTTTTGAGGTTATCTTGGATGATATATCAACATTTTGAATATTAAAGTGCAAATGGAGAGTTTATGACCATAAATATTAATAGTAGTAAACTTTTGTTGGGGTTCGGTCATGGTTGATCCAAAAAAAATACAAATTTAAAAAAATGTGGGAAGTACATTTTGAATCAGGATCAATAAGTTTATATGTCAAAGTTGTTCTCCACTTGAGCTCTATTACCCTGAGCAGATTTACTAAAGATAAATGTGGCTCTCGCGCGGTTCTAATGCTTCCATAAGAATGTCAATAATGAAATTTACAAGTAGATGTTTCTTTTGTTGGGGTTCGGTCAAGGTAGATCCAAAAAACATGAAATCAGGAAATGTTCAGGGGGGTTCGACAGAACAGTCTAATAGGACAGCAAGGCCTAATAAAAAAAGCTGAAATGCCTTAGTAGATTTTTTTTGTTGGGTTCGGTCAAGGTAGATGCAAAAAATACAATTAAAAATGTGTAATTTTTATTATCTGTCGACATTTCCGCTTATATTGTAAGCCATCTTCAGGGCTATCATAAAGGCGAGAGGGGTCGTCGTGTCACCTGGAACACATGTTAATGACTGGCTGACTGACGCAGTGGTAGCCTGAAGCCGAAACGTCGGCAGATAATAAAAAATACACATTTTTTAATTGTATTTTTTGGACCAACCATGACCGAACCCCAACAAAAAAAACATCTACTAATAATATCTGGGGGCGCCAGGGATGCTCAGGGGATCCGTTCGGGTGTCCCAATCCTGACGCTGCGGGTTTAAATCCCGCCCTGGACAATCTATTATTCATAAATAAAAGCTTATCCTGAGCCATGGATGTTTAAAATGGGGTGGTAGCCCCTCCCTCCATGACCCTAAGTCTAGGTGTAATAGTGAAAGCAAGGCTAACTCTTTAAAAAAAAAACTAATAATCTCTACGGTCAAAACGCAATGGGCTCAGAATGAGATCCTTCAAGCAACTCCGATCGTGGTTAGTCCCTCTGAGGGGAGTGCATTCACCCTGGTCCACATCAGGTTTGTAGGTTACGATCCATGACAGTGGCCTTCAGCTAGCTTACCAAGCTCACCCATCGTTCCAGATAATCGACAACGGATGCTTTACGCTTCCTATAATGTTCTTTTAAATTCTCACCTGTTTGTCCCGCATCAGCAAAAATATAATTTTTTTTAAACCGACCAATTTATATTTTTTTAAGATTATACGTGGGGGGAAATATCGAAAATCATTTATGCAAGGTTATGCTCATGGTTTCTTTTTGAAAGCCAAACCAAAATAATGAAAAGTAGCTAATTAATATATTTTTAATTGTCCCATTTAACCAAGATTATGTGGTAGAATACCAATAAAATTTTCTCAAATATTTTCTAATATTTTTATATCTTATTAACTTTAATTATTNTTTCTGGTTGTCATACAGTTAGATACCAGATGAGAGTCAAGTTAAAAAATTACTATTTCTTTGTATGCTGGGGAAATTAGTCAGGGTAACTAAACCTACCTTAGAGACAGTCTCCAGACATTACTTTTGCCCTGATGATGACCTGCAAGTTAATGTCGAAACATCTGCAATAATAAAATAACCACCTAACTATTTTAGAGTATTTTAATTTACTGATCCTGATCGAAACCCTGATTAATTTTTCCAGCAGTTTTTTCTATTTTTTTAACTTTTATTTATTTATTACATGTCTGTTAACATATAAATATTTTGTAATTAGATTACAATGAACTAAAAAAAAGTCTTGGATTAAAGTGGTTTTACAGTACGAGAAGTTCCATAACTATGATAAATTACCTTTAATGATGATAATACATTGGTAGATGAAATTAAGCCTATATTTACTTAAGGTACTTACGAGTACCTTTAGTGAACCTGTTGATTTCACTAACATCCAAAAGCTGCATTCATAATGACTTAATTCCATAACAGGGTATATCCTGAGGTTCTCGTTCTGATTGAACGGGAGTTCGTATCCATTTTATTATTTAATGAGAAGTTGGTTTATTTTATTTATTTATTTATTTTTTACAGGTAATGAACTGCAACTGTCCGGTCACCCAGCCGGGACCAACTCTGGCTTCCACCTGTGGAGGCTCCAGCTACATGCTCTTCATGGGCCTTCTGGAAGTCTTCATCCGCTCCCAGTGCGATCTGGAAGACCCCTGTGGGCGGCCCGAATCTCGAGCTGCCCCAGATCGGGAGTACGACTTCATTGTCGTCGGCGGGGGCTCAGCTGGTTCGGTTGTGGCGAGCCGGCTCTCGGAGATCCCTCACTGGCGAGTTCTTCTAGTTGAGGCAGGGGGGAACGAGCCGACCGGTACCCAGGTTCCTTCCATGTTCCTCAACTTCCTCGGAACATCCATCGACTGGGCTTACAAGACAGAACCAGAAGAGCAAGCGTGCCTCAACGAAAATGAGCGGCGCTGTTCTTGGCCGCGTGGAAAGGTGAGTCCTTTAGCATTTTCTAAATGACTGGGCATATTGGGGATATATATATCAGTGCAAAATCTAGTTATAAATTAAATCATCAATACTTTAGGAGAACCAATTAATTTTCTTTCAAGTATATTTGTCACTACTACATTACAAAAGCCTTGAAGCAATATTTTTTAAGCTCTAAGACTACGTTCTAACTTGTCAACTGGTGCGAAGAAAAAAACAAAGGCAATACAATGACTCTCATGTTCAAATAAGAAAATATAATAAATTTTAGTATTGAATTGCTATTTCTCAAAGTTTCCAAAAATTCTTCAGGCCTGAAAAATATTTTCAGGGGAGTAATGAACCTTTCCTTGAGCCCTGAAATATTAATTAAAACAATACTATGATGATCCACTCTGCATTCAGAGTCAACTGTCATGACCATTATATTTAATATGTTCAGTGTTGTGGATATCGATTAACAGGTTTACAAAATAACGTGATTAACACATTTTTTACTCACGTTTCCAATTATATTTAAATCATTCTCAAGGAACCAAAATGTTGGTCACTTTTATAATAATTTATTATTGTAATGTAACACTGTCTATTAAATAAAAAATTTAAATTGTCAACAATATATAATCTAAAAAAAAACTAAAATAACAATCATAATATATCAATGTGAACTCTGTGGAGCTTAATTCTAATGAATAATTCATGTGTAATAATTTTTTTTTTTTTTACATTTATTTATTTATTATATTCTGTTAAATAAAAACATTTTGTAATTTGATTACAATAAAAAGTAAAAATGACATTCAATGACAATCACATGAGGAGAGAAGGTGACCAATGACACCACTCTCGTATTATTTACAGACTATGTCCCCAGGGATCACGGAGCCATCTTCGTTTGAGTTGACGGGGAGGGTTGTAGGGGTTGAAGTTGGAAGTGGGGTTGGTAGGATCTGTGCTAATGGATTAGGATGGTACGGCAATTTACTGTGGAAAAGGGTGAAGCGGCATGAAATGAGGTCTTGAACAAAAGGGATATTAAGATCGTGGTGAAGGGATGAATTGGATACGTAATAGGGAGCATTTTCAATTATTCTGAGGGTTTTGGATTGAAAGGACTGGATTCTTTAGATGCTGGAAGGCTTGGCGGAACCCCAAAATTCTACTCCGTAAGTCCAGATCGGTTGTAATAAGGTTTTGTTGAGCGTCAGTTTGATTTCTATCGTAAGATCGGAAGTCTTATTCATGAGTCTGTATAGAACTCCATATCGCCGATTGAGTTCTTGTCTTTTGATTTTAGTATGTTCGCCCCATGTAAGTCGTGAGTCAAGATGGAACCCAAGGTAACGAACGGAATTTGAATGTGCTAAAGGAATATTGTTAAATTTCACAATTTCAGGGAAGTATTTTTTCCGCAGTTTGAAATTAACTTCAACGCATTTTGCTTCATTGATTTTTATTCTCCATTTGCCACACCATTGTTTGACTTTTTCGAGGTGATCTTGTAGGTTTTTAGAAGCAGTTTTTGGATCGGGATGGGTGGTTAGGATAGCTTTGACATCAACAAATAGAGCTAAGTAAGGTTGGATAAGTAAGATTTAAGGAAAAGTTAAGTGTTACTAGGAAGTATGGATTTCAGTTTAAACAGAAGACCACTGTGCCAGACTCAATCAAATGCTTGAGAAACATCCAAAAAAGCTCCTGGGCAGTACTCTTTGCGCTCAAGGGAAGAGGAAATGTAGTCTACGACGCGAAAAACTTGCTGGACTGTAGAATGCTTACTTCGGAAGTCGAACTTATGATTTGGGAGGATATTGAAGGGTTCAATGGAAGGCATCATTCGTTTTATCATTATTTTTTTCGAAAACCTATGAAAGGGAAGGAAGGAGACTTATAGGACAATAGGATGAGGGGTTAAGTGGTGATTTTCCTGGTTTGGGAAATAGTATTATATCAGAATATTTCCAGAGGAGAGGGAAGTGGGTAGTTCTGAATATTCAATTATAAATGTATGTCAAGAATACAATTACCTTCTTGTGAAGATTACGGAGAATTTGGCCGGTGATTAAATTTTATCCGGACGATTCGCGCTTAAGAAGATGAGAGATTATATACTTGTCCTCGGAAGGTGTTACTGACTTGAGTGGCAAGGACATAGGTAATGGCTTGTCCAGAAACTCCTCAGTCTCCGCGGCATTGAACAGGTCTAAGGGAATTGAATGAGGAGTAAATGTTTGCTTGAGGTGCTGGGAAAACATTTCTTGTCTTTGTCAGAAGAGGCCCAGGAACCATCTCCTCGACGCAAGGGAGTAGAAGCTTCATGGCTCCTAAGGATTCTGCGAGTATCAATCCAAAGGGATTTGTCTCCTGCTTAGAGGTTAGACAGATAGGCATTAAAGGCCTCATTTCGTAAAACACCTAATTTTTATTTTACGAGTCTGAAAATATGATTCAAGTCTTTGCGGTCTGAGGGGTGTCTATATTTTTAGAACAATGTTCTTGAGCTGTGTTTTGCTATGATGAGCTTTTTAAGCGTATCTGGGAGTGGTTTTTGGCGCTCATATGTATTTGGTAAAATAGCGGGTCGCTTCGTTCTGGGTGGGGGATGCGGTTGTGGTTGTTGCTCGTCTTGTCTGGGTTGATCCTGGGTTCATTGTGTCATTCGATCGTTGGACAGTCCTGGCTCGACAACTCTGGAGGGCGGAGGCACTATTCCCGGACTTGAGTTGCAGTCTGTGGTTGACGAGTAGGCAGGGTCCAATGTTTCAGCTCCTTTTAAACCTGACAGCCCTCGTAGTCGGTGGTTGTGTTTACACAGTGCGCAAGTAGCTGGGTTGTTTTGAGATTTTAAGCAATCTGCACTGATGTGAGCGCTTCCACATTTGACACACCGTGGACTAGGTTCACAGTATGCTTTCGTCTGCACATACTCCTGGTACTTGTGGCACTGTACTATATCTTTACGAGGATGAGGTTTCTCAACTCTTATTCTACAGTGGCAGAGGGAGGTTAAGCTATAAATGTCTTGAACATTGGATGTAGGCTCTAAGTCCACGAAGAACAATGGCAGGAGTGTTTTTGACCCTTTCTGGGGTCGGGTTATGACCACGTTTATGGCATTCCTGACACAAAATCCGAGATCAGTCAGCTCCTCCTTAATGATTCTGGCGAAAAGGTGTGGTTTAGATGTCGAATGACCACTCTTACGGCTCTCTCTTCTTTGAGCTGATAAGTGTGGTGCTGCGCGTTCGTTTCCTTCAGGTAATGAATAATTTTTCTGTAGGTATCTGGGCTGTCAAGGATTATTTTCGTGTCTTGTTGTCTATTGACACACGTATATCTGTCAGGCCCCACTCTCTCGTTCAGCTGGGAACACACCAGTCTGGTGTCTTTGAGATCCCTCACAAATATAGGCGGAGGTCGAATTACTCGAGGGACAGTTGGTTCGGAATCCATGTTTTCGCCTTCCACGTCCTGAAGAAGTTGTTAGTGGCAAATCTTAAAGATGTGCGCTCTTCCGAATGGATGTTCTGCTCCGCAGAATCGGATGGCGGGGGGACACTAGTAGAGGGATGGGAGTTTACTCCCTGTGACGTGCTGGGGCGGTTTGACTCTGTGTTATTATTTCGCTCGGTTGGGGTTCTGGTCGCTGACCGGTGTCTCCTTTTGTCTTTCGGAGGTGTCATGGGTCCGCCCCTTCGCTTGCCTTTACCTCCGCTAGATATCACTTGATTGTAGTAATTACCTCCCATCATAAGGCGTTAATATAGAGAAAAAAACCTCCGAGCCTCGAACCGGGACGTGGAGCTCGAGGGCCCTGTACTGAGACAGTGGCCTTAGTGAGGGAGGGGACAGATAAGACAGACAAGTCTGAGCCCTGCCTGCCCGCTTGGGGCTGGCTATTGAATAAAAAGTTTGTCTTTACTCACTGAATTGCGATTGATGTCGGCGACGTAACTCATCTAAACTTCACACACTTGTTGAGCGCACTTATTTCTCGTTGTCTATTAATTTTCAGGGCATAACACTGCCTACAACCTATAAATAGTATTTGATAACAGAGACCTACACAAACGTGGTGTTCACTGGCCGGGACTCACCGATACAATCGTTTAATAATTAATGAATAATTAATTTGAGTTAAAATGCGTTAATTACGTTTTTTTTTTTTTATCTTCTGACCGATAATCTCATCACAGAACATATTAATTAAAATATATTTATTATTTATTTATTTATTTATAATTAAAGCTTATATCCATTAATAGCAGAATCGATGTAGATATCTTCCCTTTTTGAGTCTCCACATCATACTAAAACTTCAGAAAGAAGCGATAAATAACTGATTGTTCAGATAGTTTAAGTTGAAGCAATAGGTACAGAAATAGTAAATCAAACATAACAGCCACTAAAAAAGTCGTTTACAAATTCAATAATAAGTAAACAAGAGCATTTTCATTTGAAGATCTGAATAGAGCTTTAGATTTGGTTGACTATATTACTTAGAAAAATAAGTAAGAAAGAAATTATAGGTATTCTACAAAACTGCATGTTGTCATATTTAACGTTTAGAACTATTTTTTAGTTATTTGCCGATCTAAAAAAGAGGAAACGACATGGATAAGAAGTATTGTGCCTTATGGACCTCATGGTCATCTATATTTTTCATTTACTTTCTCTATTATTCATTCATTTTTGTTAATGGTCTTGCATTGTTCATAGAAAAGAGAAACAAATTTCTCTATTCTTTATATCAGAAGTCCTGTCACAGGCGAAATGAATTTTAGTGTTAACATAATTTATTTATTAATATAATAAATAATGCAATTGTAATGTATAAATGATACTATATTTTTATTGTATTGGATTTATAATATTTATTTTGACTGAAAAATGCGTAATACTTTAATTTATTTCAACTACATTTGCCTGCAGGAATAAAGATCTCTATCAATATTTCTGAGTAAAATCTGACGATCTGTCAGAGCTGATAAACATATTAAATAAGTACATAAAGAAATAGGTTAAATCCAATGTCTTAATTTTGTTTCCTGCTTTTGAAACATTTTAAAATTTACTTATTAGGTTTACTTGCATAACTAGCCCATTGCTTCGGCTCTAATCAGTTTGTCTGAAAGCTGAATGGGCTAGCAATTAATGACATAATACCAGCAAGTTATAAATCTGCATATATCGGTTCTTGACTGAGAAAGAAGGCCATTAAAGCCGAGAAAACTGGTTCTTCCTTTAGGAATTAGTTGACCAACAACTTTCTTTAGAATATATTTCTTATTAACAATCACTTTTAATAAGTTTCTTCATTCAAATGTAAGTCATGCGGGCTTAGAGGCAAAAATTTGTCTGTGGGTTGATTCACAATAGATTTGTTTCTAGTTTTCTCAGCATTAATAACTTGAAATAATAGCATAACACAATAGGGGTTGAAAATTAAAATGTTTTCTGGTAAAGAGGTTTTTTTTTGTTTTTTTTTAATGTAATTCAATAAATTATAAATATTATTTAANGAGCCCCACACTTAGCATTGACTTTCCACAGAATTTGTTTTCCTACATCCTGACCATTAAAATTTAAAATTAAATATTCTCCTTTCTTCTTGGGATACGAAGACTTTCTTTAAGTCAAATTATTATTTGAGTTTTAGAGGCACTCATCGATAGTTTTTAGCACCTAAAAATAAATAAATTAATAAAACCAGCGGGACCCGATCCCGAAAGAGGACGACCCGTGATACCTGCCCGCCCACTTGCTTCCACTCTGCCTCTTAAGGGAATGATGGTGTGCTCGGTGAGGACAGGCCGTCCAAACCCTTCCAGGCCAATTATTTTGGCAGATAAAAGCACCACGGAGCGCCCACCCCCCCAGGTCAGGCGATCCCACGAAACCCCGAGTGACCAGACATGCATTTTTTTTACTTTTCCATCATTTTGAGTGAAATTTTATTTTGAGAATTAAAAGTTTTGAAGCCCCTAAAGCTATTTTTTTTTGTACTTCCCTATCTCCGCTTAATAACGCACATACATAATTGATTTCAGTACAAGGTGTTCAGGTCACATCGATTTCTAAAACTTGATAACTATGAGTTGAAGATTTCTCGATATAAAAAAGATAGGTCGGTGACGAAGCTCTTCAAACCTAAACTTCCACAGCGACTTTTACCTTTAATATCATTTTCGGCTTTTACTATCAAAGGACATTTACACGTATTTATGTCCATCCGTAATAAAATAAGCTGCTTCCAAATGACCGATTATTTAAAAAAAAAAAAAATTGTTACGGGCTACGAGTCAATAATAATAAAGAACAAAAATAAACTAAAGTTAAGTTTTTTTATTGTTTTTTTTTTTTGCTGTGTTAGCCTCCCTTGCAACCACTTAGGGTCATTGGAGGGAGGGGCTATCTACAGGTTGCCACCCCATTTTAAACACCCATGGCTCAGGACAAGCTTCTATAACGTACTACCTTTATTCGGTGGCAGAGCACTCTGCGATTCTGCTGATAGTATCATGGCACCCTTATGCCTGACCTAGTACGGATATTGCCAGTAATCACTATTGCTAGAGAGTTTTAATAATTTCTAATAATAATTATCATCCAATTATTTGAAATCGATTGCTCTTCTACAGTAAGGAAAAATAAAGTTGAGAAAATAAAATCATCTTAGTGAAACAAATTAATGCCATGTACAAATTTCTCTCTTTAGTGATTCCTGAAGGTATCATTTTTCATTATGTCTTATGAACCAATCGAAGAGGTAGATGGGAATTGATTTTATCAAATTATTTTCTTTTCAATTTGAAAACCATTTTCGTGGCTCTTCCGAAAATTACAATGTCATGAAAATAAGTTAAGAAACAGACAGTAATTATAACAAAAAAAAAAGGACAGGAATAAATGTAAATGAGTACATAATAAAGAAATATGGAATGAATATAGAACTATATAATATATATATATATA
>KZ807648.1:219504-230011 GCA_000696205.2 Oncopeltus fasciatus | reverse complement strand
TTTTTTATTCTATTCCCTCTCATTAATTGTTTAAAATTTACGTGGGATAAAATACCACAACCAAATAAAATATTTATAAATTGTAATTAAATTTTGTTTATTCACAATTTAGGGCAAAGTTGAGCGATGGGCAATCCAGACTTTTTACAAATGATTAAAACAATGTATTAGACTTCCAACAGACAGTAAGGAGATAGATCTTGGATGTCATTGTAATTTCCTCTATAATATTTTCTCGGAGAGCCAAAAGGTTGTTGTTTAATTCATATTGGAGTCCCTCTCAAATATGGCCAAGATTTTAATAATAGTAGGAAAATAAGTTTTTAGGAAGTGTTTTACATTTTTTATCTGTAGAATTGGCCACATTGACTTGACTGGAGTCTCACTGAAAGCATTGACTGCTACTTAAGTAGACCCTACAACCAATATTGATGTAAGCATATTGAATCCATATTGAAGGCAACACTTTACCTACACTTATAAAGTGCAACTAATAGATTCATCTATCAGGAGGTGGGCTCTTCAATGAACAACTTAACAGTCTGATATCAGCTGTATTGTTTCTGAACCAAAATCACTACTAACAGATTTAAACTATCAGGAAGATAGCAAGGTATCAATTACTTGAGGGAAAACAAAAAGGCAACCATGGAGAATTTGACTTTTTTCATGATCTTGTTCTTTGAGTTAAATGGTTCCTAGCAATCCTAGGCAAGAAAAGTTAAAAGCTGTCAAGTGAGAGCATCTTGTCCTGCACATGATACCTCTTCACAGTCTGATGGGCTTACTTTGAACTTCTCACCATACATCCTGATTATACCAGATGGAACTAGATCAAGAGGATAATAAGCATTACCCAATCCCCCCGGATATTATTGTTAGTGGATAAATGGATATGGGTAATACAGTCATGCAAACTCTGGAAACTAGGCAATTCAATCAAAATGCAAGTTATGTTGAAGTATGACTCTTTGGAACCTAAATAACTCTCAGGCTGCAGATTTAAGAGCAAAACTGTGTCTTTCAAAAGTCAAAATTTTAATTGAAATATAATCTCTAACCATTGAAGAATTATCCATCAGCAGACGAATGAGTCTCTCAAGTCTCTGCCACACTTGAGAGTAAATTACACTCAACCACTTATTACCTCAACTTATCGCATACAAATTAAGGGGATCAGTCTCACTTCAGACAGGAATCTGTCCCCAAACATTATTTGAATAATTTAGGGTTGTGAAGGACTATCAACCTGTGTACTAGGTAGACTATTTCACTCTTCCTGTGACTATGAAACTCTCTGTGATAACAGACTTTCATTAGAAGAGCAAGTTTAAAACTATCAATTATAAAAAGGCTAATCCTAGCTACTTAACGAGCATTATTAGGCCTAAAATAGATAAATCAATAGAAGGAATATGGATTTGTGTCACAAAAAATCCAATGATCCTATGGGTGAAGGTTATGATGGACTGGGCAAACACTGCCTCACTTGTAATAATAATAAATGCTGTACTGATACTTTGATAATAAATTATTTATTCAAATTGATCATTAGCAATTATGATTTTACCGCTGAATTTTGTATTTTATTACATATTCACAGAGAAGAACTCTTATATTGCAGTTGCTCAGCCAAACTGCAGTTATCTGGAGACATGGGTTCGAGTCCCATTGTGGCAGGCATATTTTTCTCTTTTCTAAGAATAATTGAATAATATTTGAAAAATATCTTCAATGATGATTAATGATTAAAAATGTGGTATTACTAAAATGGTCTCTTATTTGATTATGATAATCAGTGTGTCTACCTATGATAGTGTCAAATTACTTTGCACACCTAGGAGGTTATTGAGACCTCAAAAGTTCCTATAAAGGAAGGACGAAAACTCAAGTGAAATTATGACCATTAGTCCCACTGTTTTATATTTCTCTATCTTATAAAATTACAAGATGTTAAATAANGTGTAAGTTTAAAATCAAATTAATCCTAATGAGATTGAACACCATAATTCAGAAATATATTTTTGAGTACATAAAAATAAATAAATCAATAAACAAATAAATAAATTTCACATAAAAAATAGGAAAATATATTTATTGATTAAATTCATAAATTCAATATAAACCACAAAACTTATAGAAATAATCAATAAAAATTAATAAAATTCTAAGCAAATTGAGTAACTTACAGACATAATTACAATTAAGCAGGTAGGAATATAGGTGTGGAATAAGTAGTATCCTAGCCTGCGCTTTAAGACAAATACCACTTCAAGGCAGGTGAAGTTACCTGTTGAACAAATTTAAATAAGTTTTCAAAAATTAACATGAAGTTGATACAAGATGATTATAAACTAAGTAAAAATATTATTTATTTATTTTATTTGAGTGTTAGCCTTCCATTCAACCACTTAGGGTCATGGAGGAAGGGGCTATCTACAGGTTCCCACCCCATTTTTAAACACCTATGGCTCAGGACAAGCTTCTATATTATAAATAAAAGATTGACCTGGGCGGGATTTGAACCCGCGGCGTCAAGATTGCGAGACCCGTGTGGATCCCCTGAGCTAGCCTGGCGCCCCTTACTGTGAATTTATAGAAGGAAATATGTCATTGTGTCATTAAGAAAACTGACTATAAGATATTAGTGATGAGGTTTGACAATTCACCCCTAAAATAAAATAAAATAAACAGAAAAAAAAAAATTATTATAGTAGAGGAGACTGATAAAGAGGGTGAAAGAGGGAGCTGGCCAAAGAATATCTGGAATCACAAGAGTCACTAACTTTGAAACTAACTCATTTTGGGAAAAATGGGAAAAAGAAGGAAAACAAAATAACAATGTATAGCTTACCAGTAGAATACACTTGAGTACAGTCAGCAGTTTTATTTTGCACTAACTGAAGCTGAGGAAGTTCAATATTCTCATCAACTACTAAAGGAACATCTGGATCCCATTGAAAAATCATGTCATCAGTAGTATGTGAAACTGAAATATAAAAGTTATTAAAGGCAATGTTTAAAAATAAAGAAGAAGATTAGGAAAATCATAAAACACAATCATATAAAGCAAGTCCATGCACCTTTATCACAAATTACAACAAGCACAGTTGTAAAATAACATGAAATTAAGACTACTGAAGTTCTATGTATACTCATTAAACTATCTTTACATTAAAGAAAAATAATTTCCTGTTAAAAAAAATTTTTTAAAATAAATAAATAAATTTATCTACGAAGTGCAGGTCCTACAGTCCAAATATGCCTTGGGGTGCAGCCAAATGGAGAGAGATGTAGGGGGTTAAAAATTATAAACAAAATTATTAATTAAACAGCTCTTTTCTGAACTTGAAAACATTCTCCATGTCTCAGCAGTGTTTTCCTCCATAAAACACATCTAGTGCCAATGACCTCAGCAGTCGAAGCACAGAAAAGAAAAAAACAAAAAAAAAAACACAACTCTTTTGGCTTACAACTACTCTAATTCTATAAATTGGGATATGAAATTTTATAATGATTTGATAAATGATAGAGTTTAATTAGGGTATCTACTTTTTTTTTAATTTCCAGCCTAAACTTTGTATTCGACATTAAACAGTAGGAGTCTCTTTTATTGTACTGATTTTAATTAGATATTGATCGGGGCCAAGTAATTATATAATTAAGAATTCATTTTATAATTTACTTAAAATTTCCACTTAAAATGGATAACAATAAACCTTCCCCCAAAATATTTATTTAAAAAGTTCTTGGATTTCTATTAATCTTAATAAGATTAAATATAGAAANTATGGAACTCATTATCATTCCCAGGTCAATCCCAATATAATGCTAGTCCTCAGACGGCTAAACTAAGCCAATATGTAAGCTAATATGGCGCTAACTAGTAAGTAACTTAAGAACTAAGAGTGGCAGCCGAAGATAGGAAACCCAGCCACCATGTTACGATTGGCTTGAGCCGGGTTTCGAAACCAGGATCATTGATATGAGAGTAACGCACACTAATCACTACACAAGAGGCTTTTTTTATTGCACTAAAAAAATTTAATTATCCGATAAGTATTTCATCTTTAAAAAGTTGTTTGATAAAAATAAAAATTTCATTTCATTTTTTTAATGAAGTAGAATAAAAAGTAAATTATAATTTTATTGTCCTTATTATTAGGCTACATTTAATGCATTTTAATAAATATTTAGCTCAAATATACCCTCGAAGGACTATAAATTAAATACAGAATTTGTATAATGTAATTTTATAATTGGTATCTTTTCTGAGTTAATTTATTAGCATATTTTCTCCAAAATCAATAATTGCAGGCTCGAAACCTGTACTATGATTTTTTAAATTCCTTATTTTAGTTGTTACAAAGAAAATAGAAGCAATTAGTGCTAAATCTGTGCGATTTTATTTATGTTTATGATTTTCTCGACCCTTAAAACATATGAACTTCAAATTTACATTACAAATGTAATCTCCCGAACTGCTTGAAATTTTATTTATTATTCTTATTCAATTGGATTACCCGGTTCTCATGTTTTCAAAAAATTGATTTATTCATTTGCTAAGTTCAGTCATCGATTGAAGAGTTTAGGAATGTACTGTAACATAAATGCCAGTTAAATTTGTCAAAGCTCTTGCATATTAATTAAAAATATATACATTTTAGAGCTAAAGTTAGTATTGATTTAAAATTTCAAAATTATTTACCCAAATTAGCGCAATTGCATAAATTATTGTTATGTGTGAGTTAACTAAATTGTATTTTTCAGGTCAAAAACATGTCATTGGTGAGTATCTAAGGATTAATTGAAATTTTATTTAAATTTCTTACTTTATATTAAATTTTTCAAATTAATGCTAGCATATTTCATTACAAAATAATTTACAATTGGAACAAATACATTCTCCCATTATTTTATAAATATCAAGATTTCATTTAATTGAAGGAAAAGGAAGATATATTTTAAAAATGAAAAAATTTCTAAATATTTATTAAGTGTTTCAACACCAGAGATGTCATAGATCCCATAATCTGCCTCATATCCTAGCCTTGTCCAGGTATATGACATTACTGTCAGCTCCATTTGGGTTGATCAGATCAGTTACAATAACAGGGTCAACAATGAGAGAAAATCTGCCAATTCTTTCAACAAAAATAAATAAATAATAGACTTGGAAGTATTTCTCTTAATTGAATAGAAAAAGAACTAATTATACTTGAATTACAACTTTATCAGTTTATAATGCAATTATTAATAACAGTAAATTTTTTCTTTTTTTTTTTTTTATCTGCATATACAGATTTCCTTTCTCAAAATCAGCAGGTAATATATTAATTTTAGCAATAACATAAGTCAAAATCGAGAAGACAACAAGAAGTATACATTTTTCTAAAACTTTAAATAAGGTTTATTCCCTATTCAATAAGGTTATCTTTATTATGCCTCAATTATTGTTAATTAATTAACAATAATTAAAAAATCCAAAATAATGAAGTTTAAATACAAAGAAAATTATAAAAACTTACGACTTTCCATTTGTAATTTACATTCTTGAGTATCGTGTGGATAAATCATAAAGTTCATTACACACGATAATCTTAGAGTTAATCTGAAAAAAAAATAAATATAAATATAAAAAGATAGCTAAGTACTACTGATTTTAGTCTTTGAACTTTACTGCAAGAAGTACATGCATTGGTAATACAATTATTGATCTTTCAAATTATATTTTAAAATATATTTCTGTGAAAACCTTCACTATATATTGATCAATTCTGATTATGGATGTTTCGGGGGTACTGACCTGTTATGTTGCTGCAGCTATGTTTCCCTGATACCGCTTTTTAAAGGATCAGGTAGGGCCTACAAGGTATTCCTTTCTTGAAAAACAGACATTTCTCTACAGGGACCTTGACAAACTTGTTCTTAGCTCTCATATAAAGTCAGTTGCTACTACATTGTCATTGAGACCCACTTGTCATAGTTTCCCTTATCTCAAAGAAGACGAATGTCATAACTACATTTTTAAGTTATTTGCATATTTATTAAAGTGCAAATGGTAAGTAAACTAACCCACGATGTTCCGATAATTATTTTCACAATAATTTATGAAAAAATTGCGCCTAAATATTTGAGAACAAAATGCTTGAGCATAACAACTTTTGAAAACAATTCATTGTAATAAATTTATCTTGTAAATGAATAGATATGAATACCAAATAATTAATTTGTCACACATTAAAAAGAGTATTAATATATAGCTAAAATGGAAAGTTTTAATGACCGTAGATATTATTATTAGATGTTTTTGTTGTTTAAAAAAATGTGTATTATTTTAATTATCTGCCAACGCTTCGGCTTACATTGTAAGATTCAAATGGTTCAGGGCTAACATGAAAGCGAGAGGGGACTTCGTGTCACCAGGACCCCATTTTTTTGACCGAACTCTAACAAAAAACATCTAATATTAATATAGAGCTTGTATTCATTTTTTTGCCTTTAACCTTAAACATTATGTATCNGGTGTGGAATAAGTAGTATCCTAGCCTGCGCTTTAAGACAAATACCACTTCAAGGCAGGTGAAGTTACCTGTTGAACAAATTTAAATAAGTTTTCAAAAATTAACATGAAGTTGATACAAGATGATTATAAACTAAGTAAAAATATTATTTATTTATTTTAAAATACAGAAATATTAAAAACTGAATAGAGGGGTATCTCAGGGTTCAATTTTATAACCACTGTTGTTTGTATTGTAAATAAATGAACTATCATCATTTTCATACCTAAACATTTATTTTTTCGTTTGCGGATGACTTTACTGTATTTCTAATTAAAAAGCAAATGAATGGTAGACTATTATATAAATAACACACTTGGAGCTCTTGTTAATGAATGTAACGCAACAAACTGTTATTTTAATACGTCTAAAACATAAGTGTTTTAAAACAAAGTGTTTTACGTGATGTAACCTACCCATATATATATAGCTTCATATTAATGTATGATTTTAATATATTAACATATTAAAACTAGTGTCCAGCTATATTTATCCTATTGTACAAAAATTTTTCCATTTTGATTATTTCTGTCTTTATTCGTCAGAAAGACATCTGTAGGTCCTGACAAGTTTTCGCCTTTATCCTACAACCATCACCACAGACACAGTAAATATGTACAGAAAAATCCTGTTCCACACACAAGACCAATTATTCCAATATGTGTTTTGGAGAGGGAGTCCACAACTAAATCTTATATAACAAGAGCCTTGCATTTGTCACGTCATCTAATTTACCACGAAGGAGCTAAAGCTAGGCAGCTGATTTTTCTTGGCAGTTAAGTGTGTATCAATTATAATCTTCGTCGGCCGAACAAACAGGATGAGGCTACGAAATTATGTATGTACTTAAGTATAACCTTTCCGAAATAAAAGTTTCAGGCCTTATGTGGAACTCTCAAGATGACAAGTTTGCTTACGTATTAACGTTCCACCTTTTCAACCCCACACTGAAAGTGCCAACTTGTCTGGTATATCAAGAATTTTCAATCAGCTAGGATTTCCCGTACCAGTTGTCTTCACCGTAAAGTTATGCAGGACCTATGTATCTGGGGATTGGCATCTGAGTTCAGACAACGTTGTCTACATTTTAATGAAACTTGGAGCAACTTAAATAAACTCGCAAACCACGGTTTAAGTGTTCTCGACACAGAGATTTTCATGCGTTAGTGAGTGGATAAGCCGCTTCCTTCAATCTCTAGGTCTTATTCCCAAATTATCTAGCGATAACGACTGAAACGAAGGTCGCCCAGGTAAAATACGTGTCCATTATATATTTAAAACTATGATGAGGTATAAGAAAGGTACAGGGATCCAGAAAAAACTTACACTCTCAGCCGGGAATTACATTTCTTACTACATTTCTTTTAGTTAGTTTAGCGTGGGATTATATACCACAATTAATTCATTATCAAAAAAAAAAAAAAATCTAATAAATAGCTGACAATGTTTGTTCCTTTGAGTATAAGACGACATATTTGCCTTACTTGGGGGTTTAGACTCGGAGTAAAGTGCGGGGAGTTGGAGAGATTATCGAAGCTGCCTCGGTGGTGTAGAGGTCTAGCGCGCCTACCCGGAAAGTAGGAGACCCGGGTTCGATTCCGTAGTAAGATATTTTTTTTTTCTGGCTCCCTGTACATTTCTTGTAGTTAATTTAGCGTGGGATTACATACCACAATTAATTCATTATTTATATGAGGAGGTATTTTTCCGGCTAAGCTAATTTCTACTCTTCTAGGAAAAAATAATGTTTACTGACTCTAGGGTCGCTCTTGGTTAGATGAACACGCCAACACGCATTACCTTTTTCATATCAAATACTCTGGTGTTTGAAGCCAACAGAGGTACAATCTTTATAGAGCTCGTTTCTAAAGCCGAATGAAGACATTTTGGTACACAGGAAAATTTAGTGACATAGCAGACAATGTCACTATAGTCTTCTGAGTTCAACCAAGCTGCTCTTGTTCGTGCTCGAAGACTATATTAGCCTTACCTCCGAAAGGAGTTATTACTCCTAATATTTCGTAACTTACTCTATTTCACAAAAAACTGGTTAGCTCTCGCCCCAATTAGGTAATCCTAAATTAAAAAATCACAGCCTGTGGATATTTGCCCTTGGCCAAATAACGTAAGATCCTTACTACCGGGACAGTAAAAGTGATGAAAATTTAGACATCTAAAGGCACAAAAGTATAGAGAATTAAAAATATTTTATTTATTAAGCTGAAAAACACCAGCAATATCAGTTATATCAATATCATCCACTACTACAGAATGCACATCATAGTACATAAATATATTCATTTCACCACTATTAATTTGACAAAGACAAGAACTCAATCGGAGATATAGACTTCTATACAGACTCATGAATAAGAAATCCAATCATACGGTAGAAAACAAACTGACGCTCTACAAAACCTTATTACGACCAATCTGGACTTAAGGAGTAGAAATCTGGGGTACCTCCCAAGCCTTCCAACATCCAAAGAATCCAGTCCTTTCAATCCAAAACCCTGAGAATAATTGCAAATGCTCCCTATTACGTATCCAATTCATCCCTTCACCGCAATCTTAATATCCCTTTTGTTCAAGGCTTCATTTCTTCCCACTTCTCCCTTTTCCACAGTAAACTGCCATACCTTCATAATCCACTAGCACAGACCATGTCTTCCAACTCCAACCCCAACAACCCTCCCCGTCGACTTAAACGAAGATGGCCCCGTGACCTCCTGGGGACATAATCTGTAAATAATTTGAGAGTGGTGTCATTGGTCACCTTCTCTCCTCTTGTGATTGACATTGAATGTCATTTTTTTTTTATTCATTGTGGTGATCAAATTACAAAATGTTTTTATTTAACAGAATGTAATAAGTAAATAAAAGTTTAATAAATTTAATTTTACTTCTATATTATTCCACTATATTATGCCACAGTGGAATATATTTTTAAAACTTCTTTAAAAAAATAATCACAAGAGATATATTTTAAACTAATGAAACAATCAGGGCTAAATTTTACTCCTGAAACTCTTGCTAATTTTATTGTTGATGATAAAGGCAGATGCAAGCATTCAAACATAACTTTAAGCGATATTATTATACCCATACTATTATTGATAACAGTTAAAATAGTTTTATCAATTCAAAATTGAAGAAAATGTCAAGCAGGTAAATATTTTTAGGGTTAATAGTAATGTACAATAATGAAAAAATTGTATTTAAGCAGTTTAGGAAGGATATTATTACTCTTTATAACTTACTTAACCATATAAAGTATTGTTTTGTCTTTATAAAGCCACATATAGTGATTCGGAATTGTCATGGTCTGAAAAGTAACTGATTTGGCATTTTTGAAAAAAGAATCAGGCCTCCAAATATACTTCAACCATTCAACTTCCAGTAACCTGCAATTATAATTCTGAATTATCCATATTTAAAAATTATTATAAATATTAATGAAAAAAGAAATTGTAAGTAGTAAATTTAACTAATGTACAAAAATTTAAATGAACTACAAGCTCACCTATACTCAGATGTCATATTTTCAGGCAAACGGAGTCTATAGTCTTTCCAGGTTTGAGCAAAAAAAATGTCAGCAACATAAGTCTGAAAAAATCTGTTGCTTTAATTATACTTTTTTTTTTAATTGTTAAATTTATTGAAGTAAATTACATATTAAATAGTAAATCTTAGAATAAATTGCTTATTATCTGGTTAAATAAGAAATTACCAAAATTTAAGAACTATTGTCTATATAGGAATGAGATATGGCCACATGACCAGGTCTTTTGGGCTAGTGAAACTCATGACTAACTTCATAACTTATGACTTGGATGTATCCTCCCACCTTCTAAAAACGAGGCTATGGTAAAATCATGCTCTTGTGTATCTAAGTGTTCTTTCGGAAGTGTACAATAAAACTTACTATTTATATATATATATAT
>KZ807648.1:193657-213466 GCA_000696205.2 Oncopeltus fasciatus | reverse complement strand
ATAAATATTATAAAAAAACATTTTTTTTTCTAATATAATTAGTAACAAAAAGCTGCATGAACTAAGTTAATTTCTTAGTAGCATAGTTAATGAAATTCGTGTTAGAATTTTCAATTTCATGTTATCCCTTACACTCATAGAATATTTCTTTATCAATAAACAAATCTGGGTTTCATTTTTGTTGCTCTAAACTGAATATTACGCTCACTGCAGCAAAAAAAAAAAAAAAACAGTTATTATTCCTAATTGACATTTTCGGTAATCCCCACTCAGATTTTGCTCAATAAAAACTCACCCGTCCATTTGCAATTTAAATGTGGAAAATACCACTAAACAAAAAAAAACAACTAGCTGCAGATAGGAAGAAAGTTTTTGTCGCATAAATAATTTATATTAGAAAAGATCTGGAAGACACCAATATGAAACAAGTCTCGCAATAATATGACTAAAAGAATGGCTAAACTAATTCTGTTTGCCTTACAAATATATAAATATATTTTTACCTCGAAACCTAATATATTTTCCAGAGATAGATTGTATTATTTACCCGATGCCAGTATCTTTCCAAGATTGCTCTAATGAATATGCTCTACTCATGCACAGTTCTTTAAACAGATGTGTATTCAGCATACTTTTCAAGCTGTGTTTGTGGTAACTAGATGGTACAAAATTATTAATAATATTAATTTTTTTTTGTATTTAATCCCACGTAAATTTTAACTATTTTTAGTGCAAGGGTACACCGCCCCGGATAGCAGGAGATCCAGGTTCGAGTCCTGGCTGGGACAGTTCGATTTTTCATTCTGTTCCCTTGCACTAAAAATTGTCAAAATTATTAATGCATTCCCCTGAACATTTTAGGAATTTTCTAGGTCATTAGAAGCAAAAGTTAAGTCACGTAGGCAAACCTGGAAACTGGACTTTACCATGAATTATGGTTAATTTAAAAAAAAATAAAAAGAAAAAAAAANTAATGTAAGAATCTCAATAAATATAAGTATTTTGAAAATTAAGTTATTACTTATCTTCTTTGTGAAAGAATTTTAGTTATAAAATGTTGTAATTAGGCTTATAATAAAATAACCTTTATATGTAAAGGAGAAAAATCCGAGTAAGAAGATTAGATTTAAGGTGCCTGGTACTTCAGGATCATGAAAGGAGTTTTTCTTTTTCAGATTAAACGTAATTAAGGCATTCATTGTTCCAGCGGACTTCAAAGCGAAGGAAAGAGGCTTTGCAGACTTTGCTTTTGCCCAAAACGACGAGGTCTTTCATAATCAATGCACTTTCATCAAGGCAAGTATTTTCAGCATCTTAGGCGTCTCCCGAAAACCCTTATGGTGCACGATTTACGGGCGAATTTGATTTCGTAACCATACCAACCTTTCGGAACTGTGTTCCCAAACTCTCCAACCACTTCTAATGTTGTTTATGTGGGAGAGATGCAGTATGCATGAGGGTATGTAGATAACCGGTCCGGGCTTGTATTATAGTTAATAGTGGTTGAGAAGTTTGAAATAGGGCATATTCTGTTATTGAGAGCATTTAAATTAAGACTCTTCGCCAATAAAGTATAAGGGAATAACTCAATGATAAAACTTGAGTTAAAAATTTCTTTACATTATAATTTGTTGTAAATTTTATACTAAATGTTTTATTTTAACTGTAGGGAAAAAGCAAAGGGAAATGTTTTGGCATTGAAGTGGGAGAGAAGTCCATGTCGGACATTTCACACTACAGATAGACTTTGCCTATGAGTTAATAATTGGCTTAGAATACGGTTGCTACCTGTAGATTGACTCTTCTACTTAAGTTCTTGTATGTAATATTTTGAATTTCATTGCGATACGCAGAGCAGTTAATGTGTTCACAAAAATTATCTTATAACCAGTCACTCAATCAAAACCGTCATTACGAAACAAGCAATAATTGTTTCTGAGAGCCTTTAAAAGCAAAGATCAGATGCCCCGCCGCCGGGGGTGTTGTCGCCGTTCGGGTCCTTCTATCTTGCCCCTTCGCCCCTAAGCCACTTACCTACTATATTTCTCACACTTCACCCGTATTCAGGCAATAATGACCCTAGTGGTTGATTTACCAAAATAAAATAAAAAATAAAATAAAAATAAATAAATAACTCCCTCCTCCATGATCCAATGTGGCTGTAAGGGAGGCTAAAAAATAATGGAAGAACTTAAAAAGTAGAAAGATTCAACATTGAGTGGTAGCTGAAATGGTAAAAAAATACAGTCACCCACATAAGTAAAGTAATTATAGCTATGAATGGCCTTCCCCTAAGTGCATACTGCACTATCATGTCGGATTCAGTCAAACTATCGATAAATTATTTTTTGTCGTAGTTAAAGACGTGGGAGAAGCAAGCTTGTTGAGACCCTTATTAAGTACTATACCCTGGATGTATTTTTAATTACTTTTGATAAAAGAATGCATTACACTTAGATCAATCACCATGGCAAAGTCATTTTTTCATGGTTTTGGCTCGCACAAATGGAATGTTTAATAAAAAGATCTACAACAATATTTTATAAAATGATAAATAACATTATGCTAAATTATGAACATTTTTCATAAAATTATAAACCATTCCAGTATTTAACACTCTTTTTCTATACACAAAAGAAAATAAGCATAATTTTAATAATTTTATACTGTAATAAATAATACGAAATTGTAATATATATTTATTGTTGACAAATTGATAAATATAAATTAATTAATTATGAATTACATTAATTTATTGTAAAATGGCTTTCAAACATTTAAGCAGATAATATAAAAACAAGCTCATTATTACATCACATATGCCAATTATATATTGTCACTAAATGAGATTGAATTATGGTTAATTTAAAAAAAAATAAAAAGAAAAAAAAACTTTTCTTCCGCTCATAATTAATTGCTTCAGAAATGAAACGTTTTGAATAAAAATATAAACTATAATATATATTATTGCTGTGTTTCATAATTTTAACGCCAATAATTAGTATTTAAAACAACAATGTATTGCATTAAATTAGATCATGCATATAATGACTAATATGTAATTAAGATTACTGTTATTACCAATTTCATTCCAAACAAAATTGTTATATAGTTAGGCCATTGGCAATGATTGTTTTTGCTTACTTGTTACTTGTAATAGTGATTCCGAATATAAGAAATGTTTACTAGGTGGTATATTTGAAATTAGGGAATTTGGTTTTAATGTTTGACACGAGAGTGCAATGACTTAGAATCATTAAAGCTCTTTTATGGCAGGATCATAACACTGCCATCGTTTAGGTAGAGCCGTTATGTAGAGCCATGCTAGATGCTAGAAGAGATATCTACAGTTAGCCACCCTATTCTAAACACGCTTGGCACTGGGAAAACTATTTATTTTGCGATCGAAGCTACATTTTTGTCCATGGTCATGGTTTTCAGCCTTGTGTCGCCGTGGATTTTAAAGTAAACATCCTTTTAAATATCCTTAACCTTAGCTATCCTTAGCTACTCCTTAGCAAATCCTTAGCTAATCCTTAGCTATCCTTAGCTAGATATCCTTAGCTACTCCTTAGCTATTCTTAGCTACCCTTAGTAACGTAAAACTCACGAAAGGATTAAAATTCGAAATAAAAAACGTTTTAAATTCTCAAACATCATATGTACATATCAATTAAAAACCCTCTTAATATCATGATGAATATATATGAATAGAAAAGAATATGTCAGTACACATGTACTGGGTACAGTAGACTAGTACCCGCAATAGGCCATAGAGGCCCAGAAGTGAAACACATGATATTGATGTGTTTATTCTCGACCTATGGCACACTTGAGAAGATGTGTAGTCAATTGACCATTCTAATACGGTAAAAGACTTAGCCCAAACTGGCATAATGCCAGTTTCACGTAACTGGAATATGGAGATGAAGCCAAATTAAGAACGATATTTTAGTACGTTTGAACTGCTTTCTTACTTGGTGATCCTGGTTATGGCATATCGTTATGGTTCATTATTCCCCAAGGAATGCTTAATCTCAGCAATTGTCGTACCAGAGAATGAGTGATAGTCGAAAAAGCATTTGCTCAACTGAAACAGAGGTTTCCGATCCTTCGGAATTTCTTTAAAGAGAGTTCCGAAACTTTTGTCACATGTGCCTCACTGCATAAGCCCTCATAGCACTTAAATGACCAGTTTGACTTTAATTTGGGAATAAGTGAAGAAGAAGAAAATTAGAGTAACGATAAAGATTCTTTTATCAATGGGTTCCTGGAAAACCATATGACTAAGTTTCTTTACGGGTAGAAGTGACATAAAAGTCTGGAATTTGTTTGTGTCCCTGTCATACTTATGTACCTGATATTATACTGCAGCAGACAGCAAATAGGAAATAAAATTAAAATTCTAAGATTTAACATACGCCTTTGACTTAAATTAACCATTATTGAACAAAACATAACCAAAACAAGATGTATCTAGCTCTTAAGTAGAGCCTACTATGATACTATCCACTAAACCTTCCCGAAAGGCTTAATCTAGATACCTAGCTATCCCTAATTCACTTCAATATTAGCTGCTGCTGAGTCTGACCCCAAGATAGTACTTGGTAGTCTCCAACTTTTATTCGCTTCACTTATCGTACACCTGAATTTGCAATTAGGAATTATCTTATATTACCAATAAAGTTCGTTAGTAATTGAATAAGCATGTTCTTGTTGAACATAGAGAGGCCTTGAATGGAGTTATTATCGAATTACAGCCACTCTAAAGAATCTCTTACGATCAAGGGATCATCTCACCTGCGGATCGCTGCTTATTAAAATGCACAAGTTGACAGGATGAAGTGGGCAAAATGACTTGAAAGGGCCACTGAAGAACTGACTAAGTAAGTTATTTTGAGCCCTTGCTAAAGAAGGGAGGTCTATCGACGTCGGGGGATGAAGGAGTCTCAACCCTGCTGACACTGCTCGACTTGAGCACCTATCCGCTACCTACCCCTTCTATCTTCTCCTCAACACTTTTATAATTATATCAACATTTTTTCCCCTCTAGGCCGGTTTTAGAAATCACCTGTTCCTAGTACACTTTCGGCTTGGTTCACAAAGTTCCAATTATAAATAGAAATGTCCCACAACAAATATGTATAATAATCTGCTACTTTTACCCCTTGGTTTAATAGCAAAAAATATATAAATAAAATAATTTAGTAGAACTTTTTTGCCCGTCACTTGCTTTCGGCAGTCAGTATTTTTTTATACTGAATACCTGTGAAATTAGTTATACTTCATGTTAAAGGGTAATAAATATAAGGCGTTATAGCCTTATGCTCTACATACATTTTAAGTTGACACTTAAGTTTTTCTATTAAGTAATAACAGGACGGCTCTTGCAATCCTATCGAATATATCTGTGGCTGTCTAGCAACGTATATCGAACTACACTGGGGGACAAAAAAACCGGCGCACCTGGAATTTTATCTGAAAAATGCAGATTAAATAATTATTTTTGTGTGCGGTGTAATAACTGGCACGACAGATCAAATGGGAGTACGATTCCTTATGTTTTGACAACAAATGTCTTAATCCTCTCTAGGATTAATGATATAAACTGAAAGATGGACTTTATCTCTCCTTTCTTTCTTAAAGGAAAAATTCATAATTTTGAAACATTAAAAATGGTTTTGACGACAGAGGTTGTTGCGCGAATTATGGCGTTGATCGAAGACGGCCGAAGCCAACGATACGCGGCCAGAGTTCATGGACTGCCTGAAACAACAGTTCGCCGGGCAGTTCGGAGGTTTCGCGAAACTGGTAGCTATGCCAGGAGGCCGGGATCAGGCCGTCCAAGAGCGACACTCCCAGCTGATGATCGCTTCATTGCTCTCCAGGCCCTCAGAAATCGCTTTCAATCAAATGTAAGCGTGCGAACAGTAAGGAGGAGGCTTGCAGAGCTCGATATCCACTCCAGAGTCCCCGCATCCGGCCCTCTGCTCACCGCAGCGCACCGAACAGCTCGCCTCAACTTTTGTCGAGAACATTCCGCCTGGACAGATGATTGGGTCTCTGTTCTCTTTTCTGACGAGTCCAGGTTTAACCTGTACGGTGCAGATGGCCGAGTTCGAGTGTGGAGAAGATTAGGCGAGCGATATGCACAGTGCAACATTAGGGGAAGAGTGCAGTTTGGAGGGGGCTCGGTGATGGTTTGGGGTGGAATTTGTTTAGAGGCTAAGACAGACCTCTATGTCTTCCGAAGGCCAACGCTTAATGCACATACGTATGTGACTGACATTCTGGAGGAATATATGGTACCGTTTGCCACGTTTATCGGACCCAATTTCCTTTTTATGCATGATAATGCACGGCCACACGTCGCACACGTTGTAAGGGACTACCTGGATGAGGTAGGCGTCCGCACTTTGGAGTGGCCAGCTCGCAGCCCTGACCTCAACCCTATCGAACACCTTTGGGACCAGCTTGGAACGTCCATTCGGCGACAACAGAACCCACCAAGTGACCTCCAAGAGCTAAGGACGGCTCTGGTACGTGAATGGGATCAGATACCTCAAAATCGTGTAGCCAACCTGATTCGCAGTATGCCTAGAAGAACCCGGGATGTTATTCAAGCAAGGGGAGGCAACACTCGGTACTAATGACTCACATTTCTTAATAATAGAGTGTTATTTTTCGTTTAGAGTGTGTTTATTTTTTTCTAAAAGTGACCATTTTTCTTTTCTTTTTCAATAAAGATTTTTTACCCACTCATGTTGTGTTTTTTACCCTTTATTCTTGGTATACAACAAACAGAATATATCACAATAAATAAAGGTGAGCAAATTGTGACCTTTGACCTGTTATAAAAATGTTTATATGCATTTTTCAGGTAAAATTCCAGGTGCGCCGGTTTTTTTGTCCCCCAGTTTATTAACGAAAATATATAACACTTCGTTCGCAACATCATTAGTCTTCTGTTGATTTTGTGAATAGAAAATGTTATCCATTTATTGTAGCTTAAGGTTATTTGTAGGGGCGCCGGGGTAGCTAATGGGAACCGTTAGGGTTTCGAAATTCTGGCACTGCGAGTTCGAATCCCGCCCAGGACAATCTTTTATTTATTAGTAACAGCTTGTCCTGAGCCATGGTCGTTTAGAATGAGATGGCGAACTGTATATAGCCCCTTCCTCCATGACCCTAAGTGGTTGAAAGGGAGGCTAACACTTATAAACAAAGAAAAAAAGTCTAAAAGGTTATTTCCACCATCAATGAATATAGAACTATCATACCTTCTATTATCCGTCTTCATTGGTTTCTGCAAACCATCTTCTGTTGGCGAGCGCTTTCGGACATTGTACATCTTCAGGCCGAATACATGCGTTCACTGTCACTGTCTGTATTCTCTGCTGCAGTTGAATACAGACAGTGACAGTGAATGCATGTATTCGGCCAGAAGATGAACAGTGTCCGAAAGCGCTCGCCTACAGAAGATGGTTTGCAGAAACCAATGAAGACGGATAATAGAAGGTATGATAAAAAAAAAAAGGTTATTATTTGCACGGTTGGGTCAAGCCCCCATATGATAACTAAATTAACAGTAATTAGTTCAATTTTTTTAAATATATCTATCAATAAAAAAGAAAATAAGATATTTAAAGAAGTTAAATTTAAATACAGAAGCATTAATTCTGTTTTTGTCAATTTTTTCAGGATTTTCATTTCAAGTTAATTTGAATAGTAAGGATCCAATGGAGCATTATTTAAATGTTTTTCAAGCTATTGAAAAGGCTGGGATGTCTGAAATGCGTATCTTACCCATCGCAGTTACATCAGTAAGATTATAATAATGTTATAGAACCAAATGTTATAAAATTTATTTTACAGCTATTTTGACCGTTAGGTTGTTATAACTTTTAAAACTTTTTACCCATAATTTAATCCTCTGAGGATTGATGGATCAAGCTCATTTGGAATTAGCCACATTGTTAGCACGGATTATATATATGTAGGTAATAAGCAATGGTTTAGCATAAATTATTAAGGTATAGGTTTTGAAGAGAAAAAGTAAGAAGAAGAAATTTTCGTTTAGCCATCCTAGTATAAACACTCATGGCACTAAGCAGGCTTTAATTTCTCAATCAAAGTCTGACAATTACTCGGACCCTAAGCTCCTTAACCCTCAGTGGACGAGAGACCCTAATGGACCTCTTCGGCTAACTCACACACCGAATAAATTAATTAAGACATATATTAAGTATTTTGTTAATGAAGGCTAATGAAGCTTTGAAGAACTAAAAATTTTAGAAATATAAATATTTTGCAACAAAAATACGTATTTCAATAGAAAAAAAATAAACAGCTTATAAATGTTACTGAATTATAAGCTGGAATAAACATATGACATTATATAAACACACATTACTAGAATAATCGTATAATCCGCTATTTACAAATGTTACCAAAATAAACTAATTTATAATTCCCAATGGAACGTACACACTGTAATATAATTTTACCTTGAAAATTTATATTGTTGATTTATGTTAAATAAAACTATACAATGCTATGTGAGGAAGTTCTACTTAAAACGCAATATTGGGATAAGAAAATTTTTTGTGATGAGTACATCATAATTAATAATCAATTAATAATTTATCTCCTCATTTTCTTGCATACATCAAATACAAATATTTTTCAATTTATTTTTTTAGTTAAGGGTCCATACAAGTTTCCCTCTTATAGGTCTGTTTTGGATCGTTGACAAATTTAGCCCTTTTCTTTGTCTTTAAACGTTTCATATCATATTTTTTGGTGACGCCACTAGATCATTAAAACATTTATAAAACATTCACACACAGATTCTAAATATGTATATATGTATGTATGTATGTAAGTATGTATGTATGTATATATGTATGTATGTATGTATGTATGTATGTATGTATGTATGTATGTATGTATGTATGTATGTATGTATGTATGTATGTATGTATGTATGTATGTATGTATGTATGTATGTATGTATGTATGTATGTATGTATGTATGTATGTATGTATGTATGTATGTATGTATGTATGTATGTATGTATGTATGTATGTATGTATGTATGTATGTATGTATGTATGTATGTATGTATGTATGTATGTATGTATGTATGTATGTATGTATGTATGTATGTATGTATGTATGTATGTATGTATGTATGTATGTATGTATGTATGTATGTATGTATGTATGTATGTATGTATGTATGTATGTATGTATGTATGTATGTATGTATGTATGTATGTATGTATGTATGTATGTATGTATGTATGTATGTATGTATGTATGTATGTATGTATGTATGTATGTATGTATGTATGTATGTATGTATGTATGTATGTATGTATGTATGTATGTATGTATGTATGTATGTATGTATGTATGTATGTATGTATGTATGTATGTATGTATGTATGTATGTATGTATGTATGTATGTATGTATGTATGTATGTATGTATGTATGTATGTATGTATGTATGTATGTATGTATGTATGTATGTATGTATGTATGTATGTATGTATGTATGTATGTATGTATGTATGTATGTATGTATGTATGTATGTATGTATGTATGTATGTATGTATGTATGTATGTATGTATGTATGTATGTATGTATGTATGTATGTATGTATGTATGTATGTATGTATGTATGTATGTATGTATGTATGTATGTATGTATGTATGTATGTATGTATGTATGTATGTATGTATGTATGTATGTATGTATGTATGTATGTATGTATGTATGTATGTATGTATGTATGTATGTATGTATGTATGTATGTATGTATGTATGTATGTATGTATGTATGTATGTATGTATGTATGTATGTATGTATGTATGTATGTATGTATGTATGTATGTATGTATGTATGTATGTATGTATNAAAAGCAAAGATCAGATGCCCCGCCGCCGGGGGTGTTGTCGCCGTTCGGGTCCTTCTATCTTGCCCCTTCGCCCCTAAGCCACTTACCTACTATATTTCTCACACTTCACCCGTATTCAGGCAATAATGACCCTAGTGGTTGATTTACCAAAATAAAATAAAAAATAAAATAAAAATAAATAAATAACTCCCTCCTCCATGATCCAATGTGGCTGTAAGGGAGGCTAAAAAATAATGGAAGAACTTAAAAAGTAGAAAGATTCAACATTGAGTGGTAGCTGAAATGGTAAAAAAATACAGTCACCCACATAAGTAAAGTAATTATAGCTATGAATGGCCTTCCCCTAAGTGCATACTGCACTATCATGTCGGATTCAGTCAAACTATCGATAAATTATTTTTTGTCGTAGTTAAAGACGTGGGAGAAGCAAGCTTGTTGAGACCCTTATTAAGTACTATACCCTGGATGTATTTTTAATTACTTTTGATAAAAGAATGCATTACACTTAGATCAATCACCATGGCAAAGTCATTTTTTCATGGTTTTGGCTCGCACAAATGGAATGTTTAATAAAAAGATCTACAACAATATTTTATAAAATGATAAATAACATTATGCTAAATTATGAACATTTTTCATAAAATTATAAACCATTCCAGTATTTAACACTCTTTTTCTATACACAAAAGAAAATAAGCATAATTTTAATAATTTTATACTGTAATAAATAATACGAAATTGTAATATATATTTATTGTTGACAAATTGATAAATATAAATTAATTAATTATGAATTACATTAATTTATTGTAAAATGGCTTTCAAACATTTAATCATATAATATAAAAACAAGCTCATTATTACATCACATATGCCAATTATATATTGTCACTAAATGAGATGTGAATACTATACTTTTAGGCAGTGGAAGGTCCAAGGAAACACGAAATATAGTTTGAAAAATATTTAGAAATCTAATTTCGAGAGTAGGGGGCATTGATAATCTTTAAATTATTTTAACTTTAAATTTAAATTTGAACTAAAAAAATTGTAGTAGACACCACCACTATCTACTAAAGACTTAATTAATTCACTACAGTGTTAAATGTTATAAAATTTTAATGATTTATTCCTTCTGAACGAAATATTGTTCAAATATAAAATACATATCATTATTAATGATTAGATAGTGATTTACCAACTTTACACAATATATAGGGTGAACATTCCTTCTATCTTCTTGAGTTCGAAATTAAATTGAAACCAATTTAAATATGATTATTATTATGCAAAAATAATAATTTCACTGACTACAGTTTGAGTTTTTTCTTTCAGCCCTTCTGTTGTGTTATTCCCAGACAATTCGTTGCCATTTTTCATTGAAGGGTCTTACCCCTTAACCCTTATTTCTTACAATAAGGCTGCCGAAAGTTGTTCCGCCCTCACATCTCCCTAATAACTATTGGTCGAGATTCAGTTTTTGTACTTCCTTTTAGGCTTATTATGTCCCCTATTGTTTTAGAATTTTTTTCATTACTTTTATAAACTCTCCTACCCCTTCCCCGTCGGTTAATTTTAGTCATTTGTCGAAAACAAATACATTTAAAATCACAAAACGAGTAAATTTATGTATATAATATTAAGTTGTTGGTGAGTGCTCTCAATTTTAGAGATTTTATATATAATTTATCTATCTTCTTCGTCGCTTCTTTTCACATAGCAGTGGTGGGTTAGTTCGTTAATGGCCGAAATCTGGCTTAGAGGATGTGAAGCTTATAGAATAATCGAATTTTAAAAAATCATTAATTCCTTCCTCATTGTTAGAATTAGAAAAATTATAAGGCATAATTAGTGCAAAAGTAATTTTAAAACATTAATGTTATTGTTAAGAAGCATATTAAATAAAATAGCAATGACAACTAAATTCGATATCTGAACATCGTTATCTATATAATTTGAAATAAATCTTAATATTTATTTTTTTGTGACATTTTCACAAAAACAGATGTTAAGAAATATATTTAAGCGTTACAGGGAAATAGCTGTCCCTCTGTTCTCCTCCGGTTCAGCCGTGGGAACTCGCTTTCCTTTTAGATCGTACTTTTGGCTTTTCAAGATCAAGTTATTCATTTACTGCTATTCATGCCCTTCAGCAATGATACACTGGAAATCTGTTTAGTTTTACTTGCTTCTACTAAACAATGTTTACTAAACAAAGAATTATACTCGTGCCCAATAATCACTGAACGGTTTTAGCCCGTTTTTAGTATTCGTGCCCTTTAAGTTGGAAAGTCCCACTATTTGTCAGGAGCCTGCCTGTTTCTGACGGGAGAATCTGAACGTATGGACCGATATGTGCTGCAGTGTTTATTGGATAACAGGTCTTTCACAACTCTTACCTGTGTTCCCGTAAACCAGTGAATAAGTTTACGGAACAGTGAATACGAACAGTGAATAAGTTCGCCATCGGCAGAGGGGAAGGGGACTTAGAGAAAAATCTTACTGAATAAATCATTAATTACTTCGTTATTTTTAGTTATTATTATAAAACAATGCATAATTAGTATAAAAAGTAAGTCTAAAACTTTTTTTTTTACATAAATGTGTTACGAAAAATTCATGTCTAAAATGTCATTGGTTTTGGACAAAAATAAATCCGATGGCTTTTATCAAGGTTCATTTTGAGTACAATTTTATTTTTATCAAAGAAAGCACATTTAACATTAGCTCAAAGTTTGAAAAAATAGCAACACCGTGATTATTATAAATGATACTAAACGACATAAACTAATAAAGGTTCTGAAATGAGAATCTGAAGAAACAGGTGAAAAAGAAAAATTATGAGGATTTAGTGCCATAAAATCCTCAAACTTTTGTGGCAAAAGTTATCTAACGACATATTTTATGCAAAATGTTTCGAAAGAGTACAAATATTTAAGCAATAGGTCAATATAATACATGCGATCTATATAACAGTTTGAAAAATGTTAGAAATTTAATTTAGCAAAAATCAGCTACATAAATACGCAAATAGAGTTCTTAATAATTTACGAACTCCATTTTGACGAAGGGAAATAATGTTTTAAAACTTAATATAAAATACATGTATGAGTGTGAATTATCACATTGTAAAATGATGATTAAATTGTATCATTGTAAAATCACATTTTGTGTATTAAAATTATGATATAGGTTAGCTCGAATCATTGAATTATTAAATTGCTTAATAATTGGAAAGCGGTGATTCCGATATTTAAGTTGATAATTCATCCCAATAGAATGCAGTTCTGTTAACTGTAAGATTTAATTTAAAATGTTTTTGTGGGGGAGAGTTAGCTGAGAAGATTTGGTCAAGACTTAAGTCTAGTGTTGGTAGGCCTAAGCCCACTTTGGAAAATCTTGAAAGAAAAGTCTCATGGATGATCCTAAGTCGTTGAAAGTGAGGTCAAATAAATTTAGGGACGTATTTAAAAAAAGTGTGATTTGAACTTGATAAGTTTAACTGCAATCTATCCAGTATTCATTAAAATCTTTAAAAAATGAAAAACTGCCTTTTTTTTGTTTCTTTTTATTTATCGATGTACCATATATATTGAAATGAAATGAAAAATAAAATAACCGCAGATTAAATACTCAGACAAAATGCTTATTTACCAGTCTGTAAATGAAATATATACTATTCTATCTATTTTACATGAGAGTGTTGGAGGAGATGGGCTGGTGCGCTGGAGGCAGAGCGAGGACGAAGACTGAGGAGGCAATCAATGCGTCCACCGACGGCGCTCTTCAGAGTCCTCGACACGCCTCGTCCAATCGGAGTTCTGCAGGACTGCAGCAGTTCTGTCGCATCCTCCCAAGGGGTACCCTCCTGTCACACGGCACATGCTGAGAAAGCACGATTCCGTCCTACTTACCCCTTAGACTCCTACATCAGTGGACTCCACTGGGGCAGACAACCGGCAAACCGAGCTAAATCTCAATAAATCTTAATTCACTAACGAATATAGTGAATATTTTAAGACATTTTAATAAACTTGAAAAAAAAACATAAAAAGAACAGACTTTTCTAATCAGGTGAATGTCCCCTATGTTATTGGGAGCTTATTAGATAGGGCATTACATGAGAATAAAGGGTTAAGTGATAACTCTTTACTCTCAAGTTTCTTCTCTTAATGTTTTTTCCAGTTTAATAAAATGTCTTAAAATATTCTTTTACAAATTGAATATATCCCAAGCAATTACCTTATACAAACTAAAATAAAATATATCACAGATATTTTCCTCACACACACGCGCACACACACATACACGCGCGCGCGCGCGCGCACGCACGAACACACACATCTATATGTGTGTGTGTATGTATTATAAATAAGAACAGGAGGAGAAGAGTGAAGTGAACACAAAAAGAAAAAATTTCAATTAAATTTAAAATTTTTAAAATATCAAAATTTAAAAGAATAGTACATATTATGGTGCGTGCGTGCGTGTGTGTGTGTGTGTGAATGCATGCGTGCGTGTGTGTGTGAGCGTCTGCGTATGTGTGTGAATCATTTATTATTATTAATGAAGTTTGATATTGATATCACAGGACGCTGGGTTAGCCAACAGGATCCGTTAGTCATTCTCATACCAAGGGCTATTGTTGAGAAATTCAAGCCTGCCCTGAGCCATTGGTGTTTAGAACAGAGGGACTACTTGTACGAAGTCTCTCCATCAATGGTCCGAAGAGGTTGAATGGGAGGTTAAAAAAAAAAAGAAGGACAACGCGAAACGTTTACGCACGCCTCAGTAACTTTACGATGTAGTCCTTTACCCAACTGGGCATCTGTTCCCATTGAATCATTGTGAGTCATATCGACGATGGGCGAGGCCTCTTCAAACAAAATTTCATAAGCACTATCTTATCTCGGAGCTCTACCTGTTAGTGCTCTCCGAGTAGCGGATCCCAGCAGGAGTTTTCCGTAGCCCATATGACCATGCCAGACATTGAAAAGATGAGGAGGAGTATGAGCGTCATACAGTACATACTCTACTGTATGAACACAATTACTTGGGTGAGTTATCAGTGTTTTCTCAAATTAACTATACTTTTCTTGCCGCTGTTCGCCTCAATTTAGTGCACCTCTTCCTCTGTCTCACTATTATTTTATCTTAGCGCATTCCCTGAAGTTCTGATTTTATTGCGATTCGCCACTATCCGATATTTACTAAAGCCGATTGAAAAAAAAAAAAAAAAAAAAAAACTACTTTCTAAGCCACTGAATAAACAAGTGCAAAATCGGTGAAACGACGAACAGTGTTATAGATAATTATGCTAACAAGCACACAAACAAAATGGTGTTCCAGTCGATAGAATTCACTGAAACGATACAATAATGAATAAAAACTTGATCAAGTTCAATCTTATATGTTATATTCGTTAATCTACAAAATAATTTCTATAGATTAACGAATATAAATGGAGATACATATATCGGTATAAGCTGCAAATATTTCTAAACAACCCATGGGATAATATATCACATTATTTCCTTCAAAAAGAACATATCATATTTCAATTAAGACTAGCACATTTTACAGTATTCTCATCTTTATTTTTATATTCATCAACCATTCTTAAATAAAATAAATCAAAAGGACTGTGTAATTTTGAGAGAAAAAAAAGTGAACTTCATAAAACCTCTAGGTCTGAATAATCTAAATGGATTACAAGATTCGATATCGCTAACAACACTAAAAGTCCATTATCCCATTCGATTCATATTTTAGCGAGCATTATAATAATATTGATGTTTACATTACATTTTCATTTAAAATCGTTTATTAGATAATTGTTTGATAAGATTAACGTACAAACATTATCATTTTAAATAGCTAATTTAAAAAAAAAATTATTTTTGAATAGGTTATTTCATCAATTTTATTATTATTGGATTGAATAATTAACAAAATAACTTAGGATAATTTAACAGATTTATTAACATACAAGGGTTTATTATGGACTAGAATTCATAAAGATTTCTTACTTCACTTTTAATGATGAACTTGAAAATAAATTTTTTTCTTCTATGACTAACGAGAGGGCTAAATCACACGAAGCGAATTTCATAAAGGATTTTTTTTTTCAAATTTGTACCGATCCTACCTAGTTGGTGTCTTAAAATAGAGGTCAAAAAACTAAATAAAGTTCATTCAAATTCCTACAAAAGCAACCAGCCGTCTATATTTTCATTTCCAACAACTTTTGTTTTGTATCTATTTTGCTATCTCTAATGTATATCAAGTTACTTGCTTAATAATATTACATTGTGAAGGAAATTCTCAAAATTGCAACCTGTTACATAAAGTACACTATTCTATCTGGTAATGTCGACTTCTAACACGACTTAAACAAATAACAACATACTTTGTTTGTTAATTATTCCTGTAAACATAACGGAGAAAAAACGCTCTGTTCACGCTAAACCCACTTGCCGGACGTTACAGAGATAATAGAAACTTTCAAATAAAACTTGGTTCAAACAGAGCCAATAGGTTTAGTCTAAGAATTTCCCGTAATCTCATTCGTAATTTCGTAGTAATTTCCTTTTAAGCAATTTTTTTTTTCCCTCGTAGTAGTGAATTTCTTTCTTAATAGACTCCCACTATTAAAGGAGCCTTTAACAGAGCGCTAAATTTAAAATATCAATAAGTATCTCTTAAGGTCAACTCGCTTTTAATATTATCAGAGTCGCATTATAGATTCCTGTTATATGTATGTGTGTTTGTGCACGATGCGTTTCTGAGGAATATGAATTTGTTAGGAAAGGAGTCTCAAATACTAATTCCGTGTTGACTTAATCGTGGCTAACACTTCGAAATATCACTAAGAAGTCATTGTATTCCTCGATTGTGTATAAATGTCTTCGAGCTATCTATATGCCTCATCTCCGGATATTTTCCGAAATCATCATATCCCTAACGGAATATAATCATATTAAGGTTTAATATATTGTTAAAATGAGATTTTTTATGAAATTCACTGCTTGACACTTCATAAGACATCGTCAACGAAATACGCTATTTAAACTTTTTGAAGAGGTTTATAAAAAGAATTAACGTTTTTCAACCAAATATTTCTATTGATACATCTCTGATATAAAATACAATTTATACTCTAAGTCTATTTTATCTTCCACCACTAGCCATCTAGTAGCCAATTGCTATATGCTGTAAGATTAAAATATTTCTTGGGATGACTCATTGAACTCTTAGACCTCAATTTCAGCTTCGCAAAATTATCAAATTTCTTCCCAAGAAGAAAATGAGCCGTGGATCGATATAAGTAGTAATCTGTAGGTGCGAGGTCTAGACTCCTTTCCGGTTGACATTCACATTTATTGTAGAAGATTAGCAATGAGTCAAACAATATAAACCTTTGGCAGATGCGTTTCCTTAGATCCTCCTTACCAAAAAACATCACTTTACACTATAATCGTTTGAAATACGGCGAAAACGAAGAATTTTTTTTTTTACGGTAAATCTTTTTCTTTTCATAAATCCAGCTTTTCTAGAATGGTTCTATACGACACATTTACTTTTTTTTTCTTTCTATTAGTTTATTATAGCCTATTTTATTTTTTACGTTATTTTTCCCCAACTCCAGCAAGGTGGGCAATAGATTTTCTTTGTACTACTTTCCGTTTTCTTTCATAGAGTAACTTTTACCGTTATGTTCGTTCACAAATCGTTCCAAAAATAACTGGGACATCCTCCAAGGCTGAGGCTGATACTTATCAGTGAGTGTTGACCAAAATAGGATCAGATGTGCTGGCATTGTATGAAAAACGGGCTTATTTGATTCTGTGTTTGCATCTCAGTAAATAATTTTTCTTAAATTTTTTGTCGGCTACTCTAGAACCTTGTGGACGGTACCTTTATAGTATCTACTGGAATACTTTTTTTTTTTTATCCCAAGTGTGCACTAAAACTTTTTTTATTTTTATTTTATTTATTGGGCTGTTACATTTTGTTAGTAAATAAACATTTTGTAATTACTCACAATGTTGTTCAATGGCTGTGAGTGCCATTAACACAAGGAAGAGAACAGCCAGTGCCGCAACTCCAAAGGGGGAAAAAAAATAAAGGGATTATACTTCTTTACGCGGAGGGAATATACGCTAATTGAAGGCAACAAATTAGTGAGCTTTTCCCATAAATTTAATTCAACCATTTATATTTAATCGGTTTCGTCTACTTCCTCTAGTTCTAATTTAACGTGTAATTTATCATTGGGGCAACTATTATCAGACAAAAGAGTGTTTGGATTCTCTTTTAAGATTCTATGCACGGTAACCAAGTATATCCTGCAAATTTTGAAAGTTCATCATAGTTCTCTGCGGTACCATTATCGTTATTCTTAGTATTTTATTTTATTTTAATTCTGTGGATTTATATATTTTAAGCCTTCCAGGAAATATATTTGAGCATTCGTTTGACATTATAACTTTTGCAAAGGCTGATTTCTTGTAGGCCAGATTTGTTCTGCACAAACACCACACACACACACACACACACACACACACACACACACACACACACATTTTAGAACANACACACACACACACACACACACACACACACACACACACACACACACACACACACACACACACACACACACACACACACACACACACACACACACACACACACACACACACACACACACACACACACACACACACACACACACACACACACACACACACACACACACACACACACACACACACACACACACACACACACACACACACACACACACACACACACACACACACACACACACACACACACACACACACACACACACACACACACACACACACACACACACACACACACACACACACACACACACACACACACACACACACACACACACACACACACACACACACACACACACACACACACACACACACACACACACACACACACACACACACACACACACACACACACACACACACACACACACACACACACACACACACATATATATATTAATTGGTGATTCATCAAGGGTGATTCAGGCTGAAAATGCGCTGTACATGTTATCCTGAGTAAACAACAAGTCACCCAGTAAGTATTTAAGGAATGCTATTCATTTATTATTAATAACCAACTCATTAATAATTATTTTTTATAAATATCAAGTAATATTGATATTAATTTACTTCTTATTAAATTTTATATATTATTAGTATCAATTAATACTTAATAGATAACTTTTAAATACTTAGCTAAAAATATGTAATTTTAAATCAAAATAATAATGGAGTCATGTAACATGTTTATAGTTATGACTCACTGTAATTAATGTTAAAATTAACTAAGTTAAACTAATGCATTTATTTTTTTAAATAAAAAATTTGAAATGAGAGGTTATGTATTCATATATTGTTTGAGTGATATAATAACCTCGATAGAGCCTCAATTAGGTTTCAGTAGTTTGTTTCCTTATCTTATCAGAAGTATTTTGAGAAGTCCTTAGTGCTTTGAGTTAAAATAATCTCACTCCCATTTCTTATATTGTTTATTAAACCATATTGCCCATAGAGAAATGAAGCTATTCAAGCTGGTAACATGACGCAAATTTGTATATATTTCAATTGATCTTCACCGATTCTACATTGGAGAACCTAAAAACAATCAAAATTTTATGTTCAATAACACTTATTTCTTTCAATAAATACGCATATTAAGATAAAAGTTTACCAATAAAATTACGGTGGACGAGCTCTTCCCACACTCTTCCTTCCTATGACCTTGTGGTCATACATTTTACACTTACCATATACATACATACATATATATATGTATATATATATT
>KZ807648.1:177311-191821 GCA_000696205.2 Oncopeltus fasciatus | reverse complement strand
CCTGGAAGGAAGGACTGCTGAGAATATATATTTGTATATAATTTTTTAATGTCATAATAGAACTAACAGGAAGACAAATTAAATAAATAATAGCCTTTATATTGACTCTGAGTGTAATCAAAATATATAAAAAAAACAATGAATTTATTTAAAATGTTATTTTTCTCTACTAGTTTTGCGTCTTCAGTAATAAGAAAAAGTGAATAATTGCCTAATTTTAAAGAAAAGTTAATTACCACTGATAGCCAAGAGTACTACCTACTTTGCAAATATTTATTCTTTATGTATTTGTTTTTAGTAAATAATGAAAGCATCTATATATTTACTTATTGACCCGCCCTCGTATCTTGTATGGGGTTGAAGGACTCTAAGTGAGTTTTGGGCCTCAATACAAAGGTATTGAATTATAGAATTTGTCTCGAGACTTAAACCGCCCCAATAGTTGTCAGTAGTTACTGGGGCTTTCGTGAGGAGAGGGTACGAGGACATGAGAGATATTGGTGATATCACATATTGATCACATATTGGTGACCAAAGATTTATAGAAACTTACAGAAATTACAACTAAGTGAGGATTCCTATAGGAGGGAACGCTCATCAAATGGTCCAGTCAATTCACAGACCATAGGCCACTGATCGTCTAAAATATAGTTTGGTCAGTAATATCTGTCGATTGTGATTAATGCGGAAAAATATTCACTAGAGTGTCCGATGTTAAGGGAAAGCCCGTGGAGCAGAATTTAAAATTTGAATACCAGATGTAGCGCTTAAGAAAATTTGAAATCAACTGTCGAACTGTTGAAATCGACTGAAACATACTTGTAATATCGCTTCTAATTTTGCTGATTCAAACAAAACAATGTGGTAAGTTTCCGAAAAGATATATTTGAAAAAAGGGGTAAGTATGGTCGACCAAGTGGTATACGTAACTACAACACTGTTGGGATTCGGTCAGTAATGATACACTTGGAAGTGCATTGATTCTTAACATTGCTTTTTCCCATTCACACTCCCCTACGAAAACCCCACTGTCAATCCACAGCCACTTATACAGAATATTAGTTCGAAATTATTTCTTCATTCCAACTCATTGAGGCACAATGATAAAGGCTTACTAGTTCAATTCAATTCATACTCACAAATGACAATAGAAGCGAGTTACGGACAATAACAAGAACGTGTTTGATCTAAATCTTAGTAACCGCGTTCATTCCAGAACAAAATTAAGCTAAATTCAGCTAGGATTTCTACATTTATAAGATGATTGTAGAATTCAGTGAAATATATATTTATTTATCAGTATAATATAAAATTTCATTTATCCAAAAAAATATTTCTTTTTTGACTTGTACAGCATGAAATAGTCTGTAGGCCATGGGTGCAGTGACTTTAGAGACGAGATGAATTAAATAAACATTTATTATTCATAACTTATTCAAATTTAAATTCTAAACGCACCTGCTGTACTGCTACATATAAAGGAAATAAAAGAAAAAATTAGTAAGTTCGGAAATTTTATAAGTTTTTATAGGTCCTACGTGACAACTTTTTCTTTTATAAATTTATCTTGTTTTATTTAAAATTTAAATGATTTATTTTAGCACATTCTCCAAAGCTTACACATTGATTTTTGGAAGAATTGTGATAGGAAATCACATATCTTAAGTAAGACCAGAAAAGGAAGTTGTTATCAGCTAAACAAACACGGACTATCAACACTAAAATATAATGAATTTATTACAACATTAAATAATTTTAATTGGTTTAGTTTCCAATCTGATATATTACTTCCTTAATATATCATCATATATTAATTATAATACCTTTATAAGAATATGATTTATATCATATAACATAAAAGACTATAAGAATGGAAGTAAGGTATCATAAAAAATATATGTGGGAAAATGGACATTGTTCATTTGTTTAATTAGTCGGACAGTCTTGACACCTTTAGAAAAATCTATAACTTTCTTAACATATATTCAATTTTGGATTTTTTTAAATTTCGGTTATTTAGTTTGTCCCTAGGGAGTGAGACGAAATCGAGCTTTCCTGTAGCGGACTTACTTCTGTTAGTCGCAAGCGTTTTCTACATTCATCCAAAGTCTTTAAAGTTCTTAAAATTAATTATTGAAGTAGGAAAATGTTTATTAGTAGATTTCCCATAAGTTCTTCAATCACAGAATAAAAAAAATTGTTAATTGATACTAGAGATAGAGCATAAATGAAAAACCTCCATTTAAAAACAATTAGCTTTCGTAAGAACGAATGATTTGATTAAACTTGTGTTTTATTACGAATAAAGTTTATAAAAAAAAAAACATTACAATTAAGCTCTAGGCCCTATTGAGAAATTAATATAGATTATAATAATAAATGAATGAGATATAGTAATAAAAGACAGGCTCTGATAACAATAACACATGTTATATGTTTGTTAAAGATATCANCTCTCTCTCTCTCTCTCTCTCTCTCTCTCTCTCTCTCTCTCTCTCTCTCTCTCTCTCTCTCTCTCTCTCTCTCTCACACCCTCACTCTCTCTCTCTCTCTCACCCTCTCTCACTTCCTCCCTCCCGCCCACCCTTTCTCCCTTGCACATCAACCTCGCTTTAATCAATGGAGATAAAAAAAATTCTAAATTTAGTTTCCCTGATATTATTAATGGTTTTAAATGATTTCAGAGTTATTATTGTGCTTTTTCATAAAAATTAATTGATAAATTCACTCACTTTCTTTTTCAGTTGATTGCAGCTATTGTGATTGGCCTGTGTTTTTGGTTACGATTTGATGGTGATATACAAGAATGGGTCGAGGCTCTCGGAATTCAAAATTTTTATATTGGACTATATATTATTATTGTTTCATCATTTGTAATCATATGCACTGGCATTGTAAGCTGCATAGGAACATTCTCTGAAAATAGAAGATTATTAGCTGTGGTAAGTAATAAGCAATTTTTCTTTTTAAATAGAAACCATTTAACATCAATGTAATTTTTTATTATAAATATGTGGTATCAATGAACATAATTGTCTATATTTGATGCCATGTAGCTTCGAAACTATACCTCTAATTTAAAAAAAAGCATGTAAAACGTTGATCATAAAGTTGGTGGTTGGTTGGCCGTCGAGTATTATGCGTGAGAAATTAATCAGAGCTTCTGACAAGATGATAAAAATAACATACTCCAAAATTATTGGGCAATTATTTTATTATTACCAATGAAACGAATTTAACTTGTAAGTCATCATCAGGGCGATAATGATGTATCGGGAGATAAAGAGCAAAGGGTACATTATCTTTAATATAATTGTCAAATCATCAGTTTATCATCTTTTGATCTGATGGCTTAGGATATAAGCTAACACCACCATTTTTTACTCTTGTTAATTACAAGCTTTGTTTTTATTTAAAACTTCAACCAAATATTGACAATCATGTACTAGTTTAACAGGACAAAATATTATAATTTTTCAGACTAAATGCATTTTGGTTTTTATGTATTGTGATAATTATTTTTATTCCAGAATGTTCTAATACAGTTGATACTCTTCATACTTGGCCTCGCAGGTGCCGCTGTTTTATTGGATAACAGCACATTTAAGTCAAGTCTTCATGGGGCGATTAAACAAATTATGGTGAGACTAATAAATCTTCATCCTACCTACGGTAAAGCTACAGATATCTTGATAACAATTCAGGAAGGGGTAAGCCATTTATTATTATTTAGTATGTAATATAAGTATCATGTTCAAGCCATGACACAACATACAGCTTGTAGACTGGAACCATAAGGTTACTTACACAATATGATTCAAACTAATTTCTCTTATCATTCAGTCTTTAAAAAATGTTCAAGAAAGAATAAATACATTGCAGTTTATTTGTTGGTGCCAAGATATCGGTAATAAATACCAAATAATATTGCATGACTATTGTTAATTAAATCAATCTCAACAAAACAATTAATTAATCAATTTGATTGCACACCGACTAATCATCTACTACTAGCTCCTGTAGGCTTTTGCCCTAACTAATATCGTCTAGCTATTTGCCCACCCAATCATTCCAGTCAGAGAGTGTGAACAGTACTTCCAATGGAACTTGGCTCCTCCTCGGGTTTCGATAACTTCCCTATGTAGGGCAGAGAATTCAACCAATAGAGACTAAGAGAGCTGATAGCGGATAAGATAGCGCCATATATTGTCGTTAAAATTGGTACACATTGTCTGTATTGATTATTCTATATCTAGCCGGATATACAACTGTAATATCAGAACAAAATTAAGCTAAATTCAGCTAGGATTTCTACATTTATAAGATGATTGTAGAATTCAGTGAAATATATATTTATTTATCAGTATAATATAAAATTTCATTTATCCAAAAAAATATTTCTTTTTTGACTTGTACAGCATGAAATAGTCTGTAGGCCATGGGTGCAGTGACTTTAGAGACGAGATGAATTAAATAAACATTTATTATTCATAACTTATTCAAATTTAAATTCTAAACGCACCTGCTGTACTGCTACATATAAAGGAAATAAAAGAAAAAATTAGTAAGTTCGGAAATTTTATAAGTTTTTATAGGTCCTACGTGACAACTTTTTCTTTTATAAATTTATCTTGTTTTATTTAAAATTTAAATGATTTATTTTAGCACATTCTCCAAAGCTTACACATTGATTTTTGGAAGAATTGTGATAGGAAATCACATATCTTAAGTAAGACCAGAAAAGGAAGTTGTTATCAGCTAAACAAACACGGACTATCAACACTTCTGAATGACTAAAGAGCATTTCTTTATTATGAATCTGGCACAGTCATATAAAAATAAATTTACGGAAACTCTTATTAGTCATGAAGTCTAAGCGCTGTGCAAAACCGCTTAATTCTTCTTGTGTTATTAGTTGATTACGTTTGTATATCTATCAACAATTTATCGTATATCTATCAATTATTGACATTTTTTCAGTATGACCTGAAAATATTTAAGAAATAGCGGCCAAATGGTTTGTCCATTGCTGTCAAAATTGTTGTTCTTCACATATAATAAGTTATTGTCGCCTCGAGATGGATAAGTGGTTTTCATATTAGGCGTACTCATGACAATCATAGTGCCTAAATATTAATGAAAACGAAACGAAATGTATATAGAAAAGGAAAGTGGTCTTTGGATCCTGTATTTAGTGTCATTACGTACCTTAAATATTAGGTTATAGCAACAAATAATGTATCTTTCGAAATCAAGCATTAGATTGCTGTAGTATCAGACGTCCTCTTTAGATCCGATAAAAACAAATATTTTGCCAATAAATTCGTTTCCTGGTCTGGCATACATTTTCATTATGGATACTTTGGAAATTATAAGCTGAATGTGTGCTGTAATGATTCATGGTACACTAAGAGGCATTGAAGTCGACCAATTTTTCTCTTCTCCTCATCAAACATCAAACAAAGCATCATTTTCCTGCTGTAAAAAAATCTGTGCATCCGCAATCATAGAAGTAGGAAAATGAAAACGTTTATACAAAGAGATTTTGAAAATAATATCCCAACTAATACTAAAGACCCTGTACTTGCTTCTTAAGTTGTTTTACAATGTTTATTACTAATTGGATATTAAACAGTACTTTACTTTATTATACTTGGGCTTGTGCTCTTTAGCACAAATTCATTTTTAACAGTTTAGCTGTTTATGCCAGCAGTGCATAAACATTATTTGTATAAGAAACATCTAAGTTTCCAATAATGGGTACAAAATGAAATAGTACTAATAAGTACAATCTTTTCTTTAAGAATTTTGCTTTTTGTATAAATCTATGCTTTTATAATTTCTAGATTTCAAAATTATAAAAGCATGGATCAAGTTTCATTCCAAACAATTGAAAATCTCTAACAAACAGTTATTTAAATAATAAGCTCATTTTAATTTTAACTAGTTAGTTAAAATTAAAAGGGGCTTATTATGGATATAAATTTTTAAATCTCTCTCTCTCTCTCTCTCTCTCTCTCTCTCTCTCTCTCTCTCTCTCTCTCTCTNAAAAAAAATTAAAAAAAAAAAAAAACAGCCCAAGGGCCATAATAAGGTCATAAAGACTTCACTAGAAGTATAACAGTTTTAGCATCGTCGTTTCTCCCAATTACCCTACCATACATTAATACCTACCAGCATTCTTCTGCATATAATATGCATAAAAGGTACATCATCGGAAGCTTTAGAACTAAATGTGTGACCTCCTTAGAGATTCAAATGCTCCTGATGTTGGCTCTTGTGCTGCTAAAAGCACTTAACCATATAAATAAAATATTGTGGGAGACACCAGATGGAACTTTTTTTTTTTTTACAAGCAACCCATAAAATGGAATCTAATGATATTTTGACATTTTATTCTTAATATTATGACACTTTTATAGTTTTCATTTCAAATTATTGTAATTCTATTTGTTAATATGCAGAGAGTTTAAATAATACAGTAGTGATTATTATTTTAGTGCATGCTTAAATATTTATGAAGACACGAATTTTTTAATTTAAAAATTGTATAAAATTAGTCCTAAATAGTTAGTGAGCTATAGTTTTTCTGTGCTAAATAATTAATTTAATTATAAGTTAAATTGTATTATATATCGTCAATGAGAGACATGAGTTTTCGAATTATTGTTAATTATTTATTAGTTGATACTATTTATTTTTTTAACTTGTTCTTTAAAAATATTTTTAATTTCCTTTTGTAATGAAATTTTATGTTATTTATGCTTATGTATATTCATAATTTGTAATGTAACATTAAAATGAGATCTACATTTATTTGATCTAACTTAATTTGAATAATTCTATTAGACTCATTAATAGCATACTAAAAAAATAGTAATTTCTCGCGTTGTAAGAAGCTTCACTCTAATTCTTCATTTCAACACTTTAATTCTACCAAGGTAGAGGGAATCACATATTTGTATAATATATATATATATATTGTATAATTTGTGTAATGTACAAATGTAAAGGCTTGACACAAAGTAGATGAAGAATAATGATCAATCTTACAGTTTCCAAAGATATGTTTTGGAAATTCAGTGCCCAGGGTGGGCTTGACATCCACACATATAAATACTCTCTTCCGCTGACAATCCAAAGAATCATCTAACAGAAACATCTTCTTTTTTTTTTTTTTTTTTTTTTTTTTCAGTTCTCGTCTTGTGTTCAAACAGGATGGTTTTAACCACTTTTACATCTAGATTGGCTCGGATGTTGGCATCACGAATCTTGTCTCATCTTATTTTACTTCCAACTTTACGCAGACATTCTACCTCCAGGAGCTGGGTTTGACTAATTGAAGATATGGGAAGGAACTTCGTCCTGGCGACAGCCATTTTCCTTCTGTTAGGTTGTTAGTTGTTGGGTTGTATGGTTGTTTTTTGTTAATTTGTCCTTTAGTAGTTAGGTTCAATAATACTCTAATTGAAAGCTTCTCATCCTCCCATATATTCTTTTTAGTTTCATACACAGAACCAATATGAAAAAATAGAGCTTATACTGTATCTTCATCTTGTGCCTTGTATTGCTTCAACCTTTTTTTTTTTTTTTTAAATCTGGTTTAATGTTCAAATTTAGCCTTAATAAAAGAGACTATCTTCGGCCCGGATAAGCCCACTGTTTACTCCATTCTCGTATGGTTCCTTAAATATATCGTCCTTTCTGTCAAAAGTCTGTGTAAATCGACAAAGCATACGGCGAGCTCTTTACCCTTCATCGCACATTTCTCTATTTCTTTTCATTAGCATTTCGCTCCAGTTTTCGACCAAGATCTCTCAAGATTTTTTATTTGCTAATATTAATTTTTCAGTTGGTGTTAATAGGCTCCATCTTTCTTCCTTTATACAGTTATATCAACTTTGTCATCCATCATCCGATATCTTTTAAATGTATACCGATATTTTTTGTCCACAGACGAGTTTAAAGTATGTTTTAAAAATAATTGGAAATCTAAATTCTTATACTTATTATTAGAATAAATTGAAATGTTTATTACAGTTGCACTCTCACATGAATTGCTCACGTGCAGTTCAAATTCAGATGTTATATTAAAAAATCATTCAGGGGCGCCAGGCTAGCTCAGGGGATCCGTACGGGTCTCGCAATCCTGATGCCGCGGGTTCAAATCCCGCCCAGGTCAATCTTTTATTTATAATATAGAAGCTTGTTCTGAGCCATGGGTGTTTAAAATGGGGTGGCAACCTCTAGATAGCCCCTTCCTCCATAACCCTAAGTGGTTGAATGGAAGGCTAACACGCAACAAAATAAAAAAATAAATAAAAAAATCATTCAGAACGCGATTTCTAGCCGGTCCGAAGGATGGGCGTTCAGGTGCCCCACCTCTAATGCCCCAAGCTCTAATGGATAATCTACAGTTTTCCCAAGCCTCCTTTTTTTGTAGAGTTTAGTGTCGCCGATTTTGGCTGACAATAAGTACGCCACTTCCATCCTGGACACTATCATCAGCCCGGTGCCTTGGTGTCTTATTGATCGGTTGACCACCTAGAAAGCTTTCCATCAGCCAAGGACAGCTCAGGCTAAGCTGACTTATGCTATATGCGTAATATCAGTCATTATGAATCAAGTTTAAATTTACGGACAAGGAAACAGCAACTTCTTTTAATAGTCCCAGTTTTTCAGATGGCGAGACTAGATTTGTATAGAACACCCCGCTAAAAAACCGACTCTATCCCCACAGCTAGTACCTCCAGCCTTCCTATCAAACCTAATGAACCTAGCCCCCTCTTATTCTTTCTTAAGATTTTTACATTTAACATTCTCCTCCTCTTGTGAGTTTCTAAAAGTAAATGACGTAACAAAGTCACCTGTTCGTCCAATACATGCGTCAGGGAATTTCGCTAAAAATAGTTTTACCACGTATCCCTAGCATCTATAAAACTTATTTTCTCTTAGCCTTGAAGAATTACTCTAATATTACCTAACCAGACCACGGCACGATCACTTGGTCACTCTTCTGTGACCCCATTCCGGATTTCTTGCGATGATATAGACTTTCAAACTCGGAGCTTGCAGACTTCATACTGGAGTTCAGCTTAGCAAAACTTCAATTCGTTAAAGTTTACTTGCATGATATCGTCCAGCTTTCTTGCTTCTGATTCTCGCAGGAACAGCAGTTTACTTTGTTTCTAGGCATTCTCGCAACTTTTCCAAACAGAAATATAGAAAGTTGGGCTTCATTAAGTAGATCTTTATATGATTTTTTTTCTCTTTTTATCACACGTTATAGTTTCAATTCCCTATAAGGTTTTCTAACTGTCCCTTTACCTATACCGGAGGAATGACAAGGCCCAGGTTAACCTGTAACCAGGTTCTACCTCGTTATCCGTTTCTTGTGAATCGACCGGTTTTGCAAAACCCGTGAGCGTTACGTTTCGAATAGGATGATGTACTCTGAGAGTGTAAATACTCCTCCCAGTCTGGATGAGGTCCACGATTTCTCAGAACACCTGTGTCCAAGCATCCGCTTCTCATCGTCAGCCAAGTTATTTTTAGCCCCTAGTATAACCCACATGGTTTCCTCTTCCTTTTGTATTATGATTTTCTGTCATTAATGCGGAGATTTCCAAGCAACGTACTTATTTATGACGATTCGCATGCACCGAGATCTCAAATTAGCTTCCGTGCTCAAATTGACTCTGTATATACCCTTAGACATGACTCTTGTCACTCCGGACGATCCTGACTAGGCTCCATAGAATTTGGGCAATGCCCCACCTTTACAGCTGGGACATCTAGATATACCTAACTGTCCCAGCCAGGATTCTGTTCCCTTGCACTAAAAATTCTCTAAATTTACGTGGGATTAAATACCACAAATTAAATTATCAAATTAAAAATTTTAAAGTAAATAACAGCGATATATTCGTCGGCCTCGGAGGTTGGACTCTCGACACTAGTGCGGGGAATTTAATAACTTATCTGACCTGTTCCGGTAGCATAAGTGGCTAATGCACCGGCCCGGATAGCAGGGGATCCAGGTTCGAATCCTGGCTGGGACAGTTAGATTTTTTATTCTGTTCCCTTGCACTAAAAATTCTCTAGATATACCATGTCTTCTACCTGGAACGTATGTCCCATCCAATCCTGGTTGCAGTAACGCGTCCGTTCCGTTATAGCTTTTTAGGATTCTCTGACTTCCGCATTCGCTGTTTCTTATTGACCTCCCAGTTTTCTACGGTGACCTGAAGTAAAAAAGAAAGAAAAAAAATTTCAGAGTGGTGTCATTGGTCATCTTCTCTCCTCATGCGATTGTCATAGAATGTTATTCTTATTTTGTTCTTTATTTTTCATTGTAATCAAACTACAATTCTTTTTTTTAACAGAATGTAATAAATAAATAAAAGTTTAAAATAAAAAATTTATTCTGGGACTAACAGAGTCCCCTTGAGTAACACTAAGTGTATTTTACAAAAGACTCAAAAAATATACATTAATGTAAGTAAACAAAAAAAATAAATAAATATTTACAAAAGAAGTTGTGAGAATTAAATAAATACTTCAACCAAAATAACGTTTCCTCGAGGCTGATATAGTAAACTAATAATATATAACGAAAAGATCGGGAAATAAAAAATAAAATAAAATAAAATAAAGAAAAAACAAAAGCTGAGCTTATAACCGGTTTAGGAAATAAAATGCAATGGGAAGCGCACATTTAACGAAAACACCAAATCACACTTTTATTGGCACTAACTAAATTAATTTACATAAACGCGCATAACATTCATTCAATCATTAACAAGCAAAATTCACAGTTAAGAAGATTCGGTTTGGATGGACAGGAAATTCTGAAAAATGAGGGATTTGAATAGGGAAGAGAAGGAGCACGTCGGATATTTCAGGGTAGGGAGTTCCAAAGGCTAGCGCACGAGCTAGAAAAGAGCGACGAAAAGAAGCAGTTCTATAAGAGGGAGTGTAAAGATCAGAGGTACGGGATCTAGTGTGGTGTGAACGGGCTAGGGATTTGAAAGTAAGGAGTTCATAAATGTAAGAAGGAGAATGTGTGGAGACAGTATTATAAAGGAAGGAACCAAGGAAGTAAAGTCTGCTGTAGGAAAAAAACAACCACTTTAAGTCAGTATACAGGTCGGTTACCCCGGATTTCCCAGGGAACCGAAGACAAACCTAACGCAACAGCTTAAGAGACACTTTAGTATATCATCAAGCCCACCCAAGAAGTAGAGTATTATTAATAGTAAAACTAAGTTGGGTGGGAAGGGAGCTTCATAGAGGAACGGGACCTAATAAATACCTCGTCTTCAGCAAGTGCCTTGGAGCGACGGCCCCTGACCGACTTCAATTATCTTCCAAATAGTAAGAAAATCGGAAAGTAGTCCATAGAGGAGTAAGGGATACACTTCGATCCCAATCCATACCGCCGTTTTGGGCAAAGTGAGCAATTGAATTATTGACAATGAGCTGTAACCTCTCTACAGGTTAGAGTTTGATCTATACTCGAATTTCCTTGGACCGTAGTCTCTAGCTTCTTGATCCCCAGCTTTTTACAGATCTCTTTAAACAGCTGGGACTGCTGGGTCGGTTAAAACTCTCTCCAGTATCTCTTGACCTGTTACTATTGATTCAATTAAGGCCTTCACCGTATCTTCCGCTGTTCCCTCAGTGAAGCGGTCTATTAAAATAATTAAATTTCAGATCATGCATTTATGAATCTGTTTTTTTTCTTCTGGAGGGGACCTACTATGTCCTCCGAGATGCCAGCTCGAAAGGTCATAAAAGGTCACACCACGGGAACTTCAAACAGGAAGAGGTTTTTTTTTCTTGCAAGACTACCATCCTACTAAAAAGGTCAATAGTCTTTCTTCAGTCCAAGTCAGTAGTGTGAGTCATTGATGAGTGACGCCAGCTGATCTACGTTTGGGTGTCCCGCTTACGGGAATGAAAAACAAGATTGGATGACTCTTCTTCGTAGTACCGCTCTCCAAAACTCAGGCCTTTCTACTTCGTCAACCCAATACAGAACCTGAACCGTGTCTCGTTTTACCTTTTTTTTTTTTTTTGCTGTGTTAGCCTCCCTTCAACCACTTAGGGTCATTGGAGGGAGGGGCTATCTACAGGTTGCCATCCCATTCTAAACACCCATGGCTCAGGACAAGCTTCTATTTATAAATAAAAGATTGACCTGGGCGGGATTTGAACCCGCGGCGTCAGGATTGCGAGTTTCGTTTTACCTGTTCTTCACTTCCTGCAAATGTTTGGTTCCCCACATAAGTCGCAGTACTTTAAAAGGAACTCCTCGATAAGCCCCCGTTTGCACTAGAATAGGTGATTCGTTTGTTCTCCGATTATTTCTGGTATATATAAGTGGACTGTGTTTTAACCTGGTAGTCTCCTCCTCTGAGTGCGGAGGCATTACAAGGGCCCTATAAACAATATTTTTCTAACTTGTTCTCGTGCCACTCTAGCTTTACAAAGTTTTTCTGAGTATGGTGGAATAGATTCTGTCCTTATGGCACTAGCGGTGTAATTTAGCTACTTCAAGTTCTATTAACGATGGGATTCCACTGACAATCCCTGACAGTCTCGGAACTCCTTAGATACCTCCCCCAAGCTGTTGAGTGTGGTTTCTGTATGACTGAGAGTGAGGACCCTTGGATACTTCCATTGCTATTTTAACTTTCCCTCAGTCTATGTCGGCGTTCCCATCTCAGCTAAGAATGAAGCAGTGGCGCAGCTCATCCTGAATGGTGAAATGCACAAGTCGGCTCCCTTTTTCAGACCTTCCTTTTAGGGAATTCATGCAATCTGCTTCGTCCGCCCACTCATTTCCTTCATCCAACTTTTAGTCCCTTTTTGCATTTCTTGAGAATTACGAGCTTCCTTTTCTCATGAAAGTGATAACAGTCAGCGGCTATCTTTCACGTCTGCTTGATCCGTTATCACTGTCCTTGCTTTAAAGTCAACAGATACCTCTGTTGCACAGTCATTCCTAAGAGCCTTTAGATAACGGGACGTCCATTTCCACCTCAGCTACCGTTATCTAATGTCGGACTTTCGATTCTCCTACACATACACTCTCTGTTCACGAATTACGGCAACAGTCTAATGAAACACAAATAAATAATGATTTAGTAGCGACACCTCGTGTGTGTGAGCATGTGTGTGTGTGTGTAATAAGTATTAAAGTTTACTCAGACTTATAGCGAACCCTGCTAGAGAACTAAGTAACTAATTGATATTTGGAAAACCGCCATACAAATTCACCTTTTACACGCACCCCAGCCTTATCACCACAGAATGTTGTAATATATTTTATTTTCTGATGAGCAATTCTAATTTTACTTCTCTATGTTTTCCAAAAAAATAAACTACTTTAAAATTTGCAAAAAAGTAAAGTTTTGTTTGCCAGGGTTAACGTCATAATTTATTCCATTTTACTTAATTTTTCTTATGTCTGAGGTCCTCAGTTTGAATTTCGTTCTTATCAAAACTTTTACCTCATTGGAGTGCCATCACTCCGATCATCAATTATTTTCTGTCACTTTAGTAATCTTTATTTATTTTGATTACCTATCACCTTAACTCATGAGTTTTTTGTTATTCATTATTTTATCAGTGTTTTTAGTCTTGTGACTTTTCTATTCCTCTAGTGCTTGAAACAGAGTCGGAAATCGGTAACCAATACTTCGGTAAGGTTATATTCCATTAATGGTATCTGATTATTTTATTTGTGAAAATGATAGTTTAATTACTTTTATTAGATAGAATCAAATTCCAATATGAACTTCTTTGTAACAACTGGAACTACTAGCACTCAGACCAACTTCAATAAAGTGACTGTTGTCCTGGGTGCTCAGTGGGGTGATGAAGGGAAAGGCAAAGTTGTAGACATGCTGGCAACTTCAGCTGATCTAGTTTGCAGATGTCAGGTATAATAGATAAAAATTATATTTGCAATTAAATGCTCATGTTTAGTAATTTAAAACATATACAATGTAAACTGTATTGCCATGTATTTCTCATGTTATATTATTTAACATAGCATTTGAATATTGGTTATCTTTTCATTAACACTCTTTGCATTGATATGCCTATTTCATTTCATGTTTTTAGCATAGGCTACTGCTTGATTTTAAAAGTTGTGTCTCAGAATTTGATGTTTTAAATATACTATATAATATGGTCATTGTGTAATTTGTTTTTATTGTCATTAGTTGTAGTAATAGTCAATGTATTTTATTTTCTTATGTTCTATGTTGGTCTTTAGATTGTTATTGTTTACTGTCAGACAAGTTGCTCCCATAATTCCTCTAAGTTCCCATGATTTATTCTACTTATAAACTAATGTTTTTCTCTTTAGATAGACTTATTACTTTTCACATGAAATAGACTTATAATCTTATAATTAACTGTCTGTGTGTGTAAATATATATATAAATCATTAAAATTATAAATATCCTGCTGACAAATGTACTATTTTCAAAATATTT
>KZ807648.1:77722-96601 GCA_000696205.2 Oncopeltus fasciatus | reverse complement strand
TATATATATATATATATTGGTGGTAATTAAGATATACTCAGAGCCATGACCTTCCAAGGGGGTTACTAGATAGTCTCTTAAACTATGCAAATATTAAGTATAACATTGATGTACATCAATCATATCAAAGTATAAAAACTCTCAATAAATCAAGAAATGTAAAACAGTTATGTGTGGGTGTGTGTGCGTCCGTCCGTCCTTTCTTTTGGTCATTTTTCCCAAACCTAGAATCAAATTGATTATCTGTCCCTGGTAGCATTCTGTATTAACAGTTTCTCTAAATTTAGCTTAAATAGATCGAACCCATTTGATCTCACTAAACACAAATCATTATCTTCCGTCATTTTTTATGACATCATTTTTTTAAATCCTCAGATTTAAACTTTTTGAACCTCCTGATACATTGTGATATGCCAAGGATGTGCTCATTGTAAGCTTTGACAAGAATCTGATGTGATACAGCAGCATTTTTTTTTCAGGTGGAAAAATAAATTCTATGCTCTCCACAAATCATAATTTTTGGCATAAAAATCTGCGTGTTTGGTGCCACTAAACACACGATTGTAGAATAAAACTTACGTAGGTCCGAGTTGGAAATCCTTTTTAGAATTAATAGAAATCTTTATTATTACAAAAACAAATGGTACTGCTGAGCTACATTGACTACTATCCCCTTTCAATGGCTTATTATGGTTTTATATACACACCTGATATAATCATAATATCCTTATCGTGCACAAATATTTTCTACATTTTAAAATAATCTTATCATCCTTTTGCCCCATTATCTCTCAACCTACATCTACCATATTGTACATACTTTCTTTTATATTGACTGCCTCTTCTACTCTACCTGGTTTTACTTAGATTAACTCATTCCCTTTACATACTATCTCACCTACCTGATCTTAAATTCTTCCATTGATGAAAAATGTTGGATTCTTAGTTTAGTTAATTTGTTAGTAAGACCATTTAATTTATTTATTTATTTTCTTATCACTTTATTTTTATTTCTGAGAGATAATTTTTTTTATTTCTCTTAAAACATAAATCCACACTGGTACAATGTGGTTCATCAGCAGAGGGTGTAAATACAAGAAGAAAGAAAAGTAAAAAATTAGAATGGCAAGTGAGGGATTTCGCACCGCAGTGGTGGCCTCCCAAACTTGAAGCCAGTTAGCTTCAGTAGTTACTCAAGTAGGTTCCAGGGCCAACTCCTTCTCAGCCTTCTTGCTGAGATTGTGAGATTTTGTGTTGTTATGTTGCATAGTAATGTGTTTGGGTGGCCATGAAGTTTGTTATGAAAGTGAGGGTAGAAAATTTTGAATGTATTTTAGTATTGTGTGGATGTTGAGGTCTTTGTGTAGTTTGTGGTTTGTGCGCATTGGAGTGCATTTATAACTAGGCAAATAATTGCAGACTGTTGAACCTGAATGTGATTTATATTAGATTTTTTGGCTAAACCAGTAATTTGAATTATTCCATATGACCAAAGAGGTTTAATCTGAGAAGTCTATATGTTCAGTTTTTCCTTATTGTTCAGTTTGGATTTTGAGTGTATGAGAGAGTATAGAGTTTTAATGCGTTGTGAGACCTGCTTAGTGTTACGTGGGGGGTCCATGTAAGTCCTCTGTCGAAAATAAAACCTAGGCATCGTACTGTAGTGACTTGTGGAATCTTGATCGTTAATGTGGATTGGTGGGTATGTGTGTTTCCTGAGTGTGAATATAATTTTGTGTGGTTGAGCTGTATTTTATAGAGGGTACACCATTCCCATACTATATGTAGATACTTTTGTAGAATAATTGATGCTTATTAGTAGAATAAGTTGATGTTTATGAGATGCACTTGATGTTAGTATGGATGTGTCGGCTGCAAATGAAAGTGTACAAGGATCTGTTGGTATCTCGTGGATACTTTTAATTGTGATATGGGCCAGTATATGGATTTTTGGGGTGAAAAATGTTGAGTGTGAGCTTTTGTATGGTAGCCAGTAGCCTACGGCCCTTAGAAATGCACAGCCTGGATCCAAAGTGGCAATACATAGAGTTGAAGTGTCTTCCTGCTATGAAGCTGCCACCAAGGCCCCAGAAGAGAGCCTCAAATGCTTCAATAGTGTTGGACAATATATGGCTGAAATGTTATAATATTTGTGCTGTGACACACAGTCCAAGTGCCCAGTGTGCAGTGGACACCCCTGTGATAACTTTGATATGTGTTTTTGCTATGGATGCGGTAGGTAGGACGTGGTGTTTAATGTGGTTCTTTATAAGAATGGCTGTACCCCCGCTGCTTGTGTTGTCTGGGTGGTCACTGCGTTAGACATAGATTTCATAGTCTGGTATTGTAAGTCATGTGTTCCTGTTAGTAGTGCAATGTCGATTCAACGTTTGTGTTTTCTAGTTCAGTTATTTCTTTTTTCAGTCCGTTCAAAAGTAAGACAGACATGGAACCCACTTTTAATGTGTTAATATTCATAGTGATTGTGTTGTAGGTTGCTAAGAATGGTGCGAGTTGGGTAAGAAAGGCGTATAGTATTTAAGCCATACCTGCAAAGAAGGCTGTCTGCTGGGGAGGGAGCTCGGCCAGGAGTGCCTCCAGATCCATGCTCATCGGTTGGGTGTGGCGCCTCTAAGATGTTGAGCAACTGGATGTGTCCCTACAGGTCTCTGTGGCTGAGCCTCATGGACTGGAGTTAGTTGATGAGCTTGAGTGATTCCTGTGAGGTTTGAGGTCTTCTGGGAGGCGGAGCTCTTCTAGGTTGTGTTCCCTGATATGTTGGTGGTGGTGAGGGTAGAGTGAGTTGACGAGGCTTGTATCTTTTGTATTTGGGAGAAAATATCGAGGGGGGTCTTTCTAGGCTACACCTTCTCCTACTAAAGCCTTTTGAGTACAACACAGCCTCAATAATTAGCTGGATGTGGCTCCCCACAATTGGTACACTTAGCTGGTGTAGTTGGCGGTTTGGTGCAGGTGCTTGATTTATGTGGGTGCAGGCAATATTTTTGCTTCGAACCCTCGGCATCAAGCACACTGTGTTTAATGATGTGTTATGATTTTCTTCTTCCATGGGTACTCAATTTTCATTCCGGTATGTGGTGTCGAAAATACTTTCTGAACAAGAATTTGTTTTCTATTTGTATAAAGAATAATGGAATCGGTCTTTTACATCGGTCCAGTGCATTTGTAATACTCATAGCTCAGTAACCTTCCTTATCCAATTCACTTTTTATGTAATCTATGAGAGTGCTAGGGTGCAGACCTCTGATTACTATAGTTGAGAGCTTATCTTCCTGCAATTAAAAAGTATGGAACTTGCAGTTAAAATCTTTAAGTGCTTTTATTAAAATTGTTTATGAATTTGGGTTAATTGGATATAAGGTTATACCCTTAATTTATGTTGTGAGTAAAAAGGTATTTATCACCACCTTTTTCTTTAAGAAATTGAATCACTTGTAGGTAGGTAGATATGAATCGGTGGTGGTTTTATTATTTTATCATTGGTGGTGGTATTATTTGATATGTTAGATAAGGTATCAAACTTGTTGGCTGTGGGAAGTGGTGTCTCCTCTGTTCGTGTAATCTACCGAGGATCTTTGATGGACAGTACACTTGTTTTGTGTCTATTCACCATCTGCCAATCACTTGGACAGTGCAGCGAGCGAGGCACCTGGTGACGTGGTTACTCTCGCAATAAAGTTTTCACACTGAACTCTTTTAATAAGTTTATATGTCTTGAAACATTGGAAAAAAAATCAATAACTAATATCTAAAAAAATAATAACTAACAACTAAATATTTACAGGATTTATAAACTATAAAACAGTTTAACTTATAAATAAAACGTTATATATAAAGGAGACTGAAAAATAGAGTGCCATGAAGGTTATAGCTTTGCAGGTTATCTCTGAGATAATAGAATATTTCCAAAACAGCTGGTACAAGAGTTCAAGAATTTTTGGAGAAAAAATACTTCATGATATTTATCTTTTCTTTATTATTATAGGAAACACTATAAATTTAATGTTTTTGTTATTGTTTTTTTAATATTTCTAATTAAAATCACTGTTATAATCAATTTAATAAATTGAAATCAAGTAAATAAATGTGAAATATTTCTTTTTAAAAATTGTAATTCATTTTACTTAAGCAAGAGATGAAATTGCTAATGGGTTGGCAAGTAACAGTGGTAATCAGCAGACAGTTTAATAAGTGAACAGCTGTCATTCATACAATATAATGTCGAATCATGTTATGTTATGTGGTAGGGCTTGAGATTGAAAAGGCTTGTGGGGATCAAGATTGGGAATTTTAGCTAATGGTGTGAATGCTTCTACTAGATTTGTTGGCTTATTTACCTAGGATACATTGGATGAATATTACATAGAATACTCTTTAAGATAGTTTTCTTAAATTTCTATTCTATGACCAGTTCATGTTTGTGTATTTGTGAGCCAACACATTAGTCAAAAAGCTTTTTTTACCTTTAAGGAATTTGATAGAAAATATCTACAGAAAGTTTGGTCACAAAAAGCTGTAATTAACCCACTTCTTGAAGGTGGGAATACAGGCTGGATGGCAATGAGGTTATTGAGTTAAAATATTGTAAATAAGTTATTTAGATTTATGAATAATGTGGTTATCTTGTAACTTTAATGTCTTTCTCAGTAAAATCTAACTAGGCAGAAAGAGCAAAAATAGCAGTGATTTCTTACAACATAATGAAGCTCTCTGAATTTCCCAATAGAGAAGCCATATATAAATGTTTTGATGAGTTATCTAAAAGTATTTTAGCCTACTTTAGTTTACCTCTCAGAAATATTCGATTTTGAGCATAGAAAAAATTTAAGAAAATTAAATCTATATTTAAAATATAGAGGGAAATATAATTATTAGTGTTACAAGTGCAAAATAATGAATTTATTAAAGTATGTTTCTTGTGTCCAATTGATTAAATTTGTGTTCAACAATGTCATACCAATAAAGGATATTAAAGGTATATGTGTACCATTAATCCTTTAAAAAGGTATAACATTTTCTTTAAGTATGGCTCACCAAGGAAAAAAAGTTGTGTATTGGTTTTATGTCCCCTCTTTTATTATTCATATATGATAATTTTAGCTAAATTGTTACATAACTTAATTATTAGTTATGTAAATATGAAAATATTTCATTGCTAAAAACTTTAATTTCATCCCATTTTTAATAAGTTTCTTCTGGATTGGATATTATTTAACAAAAAAAAAAAAGCAAGCTTTATTTTATTTTTTTACCCCTATGCAACTAATTAGAGAGGGAGAAACTATCGACTGGTAGCCACTCTTTTCTAATAGCAGTGGATAAGGCTTCTATTTCTCAAAAGCTTGTTCATTGTCTACACTTCTTCTTGTCCTTTGTTCTAAACTTGAACCCACAGTCAGTACCACTCTTGGGTGACCCAAACAGTTTTCTGTGCTAGCTTTTGCTAGCTTCTAAATTTTTTGTATTATTAAAGTTGAACTGAAGATTTAATTTAATTTTTTAGAAATACTCTGCAGTATCTTTTACATGGTGACTGGACTCAATTGGAGGATACATTGAGAGTCAGGTTTACTGTAGTATTGCACAAGTTAATGGCACTATCTAAGACTGATCAAGAGGCTTTGAGAAAATTCAAATTACTTATTAAATTAATCCACGAACCTTGGAAAAATTCAACATTGCACAAAATTTTGCACAGCCTTTCTCCTTCTGACAACGAAGGTAAGTCCATTGGTTATAAATATACATTTTTTAATGCTTACCTCTCTATGTTTATTAAGCTGTTTCCACATTTGCAGAAACTTATGTTGCATGATAAACAAAAATATGCTCAAAAGTGTGAATTTCTTTGCTGATGTTGCAAGGAAGAAAAACTTAATGTTTAAGAGATATAATATCTTTAATGGAAACAAGGGCGTAATAACCTAGATGTTTATCGCCTAAACAAAAAAGCATATCTATCTTAATGGAATCTTTCATTTTAATAAAATTATAACATTCTTCTGAGGTTTTACACTGCAGCATGCCAAAAACATAAAGTCCAGAGCTATCGTTAATATTTTATTAAGAGAATGTATATGATTATTCTGAGTCAAAACATTATTTTATTATTTATTGGGGACATAATATGAGCAGTATTATGCCCTGCATTATAGCATATTAGCTTTCAAATTTCTGAACACGGGATTAGTTTATTTTAGTATGGAAATCTTGCCATGAATCTCTTTTACTTTTATTCAGTATAAATCTTGTATGTGTAAGTAGCTTTCCCAGTTATCAGAGGAAGTATATTCTTTCTTAGCTTTTTTTCTATTTTTCATTGCAAGAGGACATTTTTTTTGCCCATCCAGGAAGGGGTACTTTAGAAGGCTGTGCTTTAGTCTGAGGGATCGAGTCTTCGATTGCTGACAGGATTTTTCTTACTATTTCATTCATCACTGAATCAATGTTTTCATTGTGTAAATTTATGTCACTTAGGTTAAGAGATTTTTAAAATTTATCTCAATCAGCTTCTCTCAAAAGCCATCTCTTGGAATGAAAAACAGGGGGTGATCTTTTTAAACTGTTAATGAGTAATAGAAAGTGATCACTTCCATCTGTATCATCAGTAGTGGAACAAGATCATTTTAAGTAAATAATCTAAAAGGTTATTTCTACCACCAATGAATATAGAACTCTCATACCTTCTATTCTCNCCTCCATGACCCTAAGTGGTTGAAAGGGAGGCTAACACTTAAATAAAAAAAAATAAAAAAAAGAAAAAAAAAGGAAAAAAAGAAGTTGGTCATGAGCCATAATAGCAATATTCCACCCCAACAAAGGAATAGTGTTAATGATAGTAACAGATTGCTCTCTTATCCTCACTTTTAACTGAATACAATTACACTCCTAGTGAAAACCAGGAGAAGTTTAATTATACAAATATAGATTTCCTATCTTGATTCTTTCAACTCGAAGACCAATGCAATAGCAGTACATAATAAAATTAAAGATTAGAAGAGTTGAAAAATATGTCTTCCATTGTGTATGGAATTTTTTTTGTCAATCAGAAGCAGAGATTCCAAAGCAACTTCAATATATCATGTTAAAAACTATAATTAACACATCTTGGGATTGCAAAGTTAAAGACCCTTAGAAGGAATTATTGTTGGTGGAAAAACATAGATAGACATATACATATATTGGCCATAAGATGTCAAGAGGAATGAATTTTTAAGGAATTAACCTCTACTCAAGTCATGATCAAAACTGCCGCCACCAATGATAGTTAATCTTGATAGCTCAGAACAGGTCTGCATCAATAATCATGGCATTGGGCTACATGCATGGATCTACAAAGGAAGTCCTAGTCTATTTGATAATCACCCAACCGACTTACATACTGATTAAAGAAGACCGCTATCCTAAAAACAATTCTAGTTTTTATTTATTTTTGAAGGTTGGATTTTTGTAAGGAGTTAGGCTAATTAACATTATAAACATTTTCAATATGTATAATTTTTTCATTATTTACAGAAACTATGAAATAAGAAAATCAAAGACAGTTAGTTATACTGTATGCAGCTGGTGGAAAATAGAGAATTCTATATAAGATAGAGACTTTCCACGTGTGAGACATAGTAGAAAATAAATGTATATTTTCATTCTCATACCTTCTATTCTCAGTCTTCATTGGTTTCTGAAAACCATGTTATGTTGGCGAGCGCTTTCGGACATTGTCCATCTTCTGGCCGAATACATGCGTTCACTGTCACTGTCTGTATTTAACTGCGTTTGTATTCTGTGAGTTAGTTGTGTCAGGTAGCTGTAACGGTCACTGGCGATAAGGTCTGTCGCACGTGCGAGTTATAAGGGTCAGAGTCCATTTCCAGGTATAGGTTGAGGTAGGGATTGGTTGTGATTTCCTTTGTTGAGGTGTTCTAAGTGTTCCGAAAGTTATTGTAAATGTGTTTGTGTTTGCTGGTGTCTGCCTATGGATTATGCTGTCTTATGTCTTTTTGCGTTGTTGTCAGTTTGTGTGTTGTCTGTTCGTTTGCGTTTGTGTGTTCTTTTTAGTAATAGTAGCGGTCTAAATATTGTGTCAGATTGTATGTTGAGTTGTTCGTTAATAATATTATTGTCCATGGTCCTTGTATTGTAGATTTCCATGTTTTCTAAGATGTTCATCTTCCGTCCCTTCCGTTGTTTATGTAGCAACGTCATGGTTGTTTTTATGTCGGTGAGGTTGTGTCCGTTGTCTTGTAGGTGGTTTGCGTAGTTGGAGTCCCGTTTATTTCTTTTGTATGCTCGTGCGTGTTCGTCAAATTTCGTTTTTAGTTTTCATCCTGTTTGTCCTATGTACGTCTGGTTGCAAGTGCATGTTAGTTTGTATACTCAGCTGGAGTTGAATGTTTCAGTCTTTTTGTTCGTGTGTAGGTTGCGTTTCAGTGTATTATCTGTTTTTAATGCTGTGAGTATACCTTCTTTTCTAAATAGGTTTGTGAGTTTGTAAGTTTCAGTTCCTGTGTATGTTATTGTGAATCTATGATTTGCCTGTTCTTCTTGTTGTCTGTTCGTGTGTGTTTTGTTGTTGTATTTCGTAAGTAGTTTGTCTATAGTGGTTTGTTTGTATCCGTTGTTGTGCGCAATTGTGTATATCGTCAACAGACTACAGTTCTTTGTCATAGTTTTCTTTTGTGAGTGGGATTGTCTTCATTCGTCGTATTAAATGTCTGAATGCTGCGAGTTTGTGTTGTGTGGGGTGATTTGATGTTGCGTGTATGGTGGTGTCAGTCGCTGTTGGTTTTCTGTATATTCCGTAGGTTAGTCCGTCGTCCGTTCTTGTAATAGTTATGTCGAGGTAGTTGATTGTTTTGTTGTTTTCTTTCTCCATTGTGTATGTAATGTTGGGATGTAATAGTTGAAACAGACAGTGACAGTGAACGCATGTATTCGGCCAGAAGATGGACAATGTACGAAAGCGCTCGCCAACAGAAGATGGTTTGCAGAAACCAATGAAGATGGAGAATAGAAGGTACAAGATCATTTTAATGATAATGAAGAAGAACTGATAATTAGGTCTATGATGAGATTTTACCTGTTTTAGGAGTTTTATGGGTAGGAAGATTAATATAATTTAAAATATTAACTTCGAAAAAGTTCAAGAAATTTTCAACTATTTTCCCTCTAGTATCAGTATGATCAGAGCCCCAGATATTCTGAATGTTAAAATCTCCCAATAAAAACATAGGCTCAGATAGTTGAGAATAAACTTCTTTGGGGTTATCATAGAAGAAAAATTACCTGGCCCTGCACCACCCCTTCGCTCCGGGAAATATAGAAATATAGAGGGACTGCAAATTGTGAGTTGAAGCTTGTAAGTGATTTTTTGTTTCTTTGTCAGTTATGCCCAGCCAAAATATTTTTATTTCATTGTATTTTTCCCTTTATCATACTTCCTAACAGCAGTTACAGTTACATGTAAAATTTATAAATGGAATATTTAAATCAATTTGTAGTTATTTGTAATTTTTGGCCTATATTTCAAAAATTAGTTCTAATGCATATATTATGAGAGCCAAATAATTATAAAATAAATACAACCAATCAACATAGATTTTTTTGAAAGTTATCAATCACATTATATTTAAAAATAACTATATTTTACCTATGATTTTTTAGTTCGTGATTATATATCAACTGAAGGGAGTGAATTGTTGTTGATGAGACTTGAGGTCCTCTGTGAAGGAAAGTGTGAAGATTTAGCATATAAACTTGCCTCAACAATATTGAAGCATTTATATGAGTGCAAGGACTTCAAAAAACAAGATGCTGATCACATTAATGATGTGCTTCTCATTCTTTTGTTCAAATTTAAAAGAAATCAAGAGATTATTGAAAAGGTAAGTTTTTTTTTTAATGTATACAATCAGAAGTAGACTCCAGACTATGGTTCATTTCTTACCAATGAAACCTCAATTGTTTGTAATATCCTGTTTAAAATGTATCTATAATTAACTTTCCTTAAAGTAATTTTTTTAAAACCATTTATATATTTATTCTAACATATTAAAAAAATAATAACACTTTAACTATTAATTTTATATTCTTTGTTATTGTATTATTAATAATATACATTTTATTTTATTATTGATGAATGATAATTGCTATCATAAAGTTAAGAGTTCTACAAAGGTTATGAGTTAAAGAGTAAAACTTACATTCATGGTCCCTCCCACTTTGCAGTCAACCTGCTACTGATAGGCAATTCTGAGTGCCAAGGGCAATCAAATTAAGAGTATTCATTTCCTGAGTGTCTCTTAGCATGTTTAAACAGTTTTTATTGTTTGTTTTTATTGAAGTTTTATTTCTATAGGGCATTTAGAAGTTTACTTTTCATTAGGGAATGTAATAATATAACTTTATATTTTTCACTGAAGGGTTTTTTCACTATTTTTTTATTTTCCGAAATATTTCCTGTATCTTTGTTTTAATTTCCTGCCTGTTTGTCCAATATATGATGCTGGGCATTTTCCTCATTTTATTCTCTACAGTCCTGAGCACTCTTCTATTTTCACTGGGTCTTTTAGTGTGATCAGATGTGTTTTGATAATAAGATAAATGTTTTATTAACCTAAAAAATAAATCAAATAAGGCATTATGTTTTATCTACTCAATAATTAACAGTTTTTTAAAGTTTATTTTCACAAATATTTTTCATGGAAGTAGTGAATAATTAATAACAAAATGACCTTTAAGTCAAAATGTTATTTCAAATGAAAGAAATATCTAAAGAGTAGTTAGCCTTTTTTATTAGTTTAAACAACTTTCATTTACATCTATAATACTTTTATTCCATATTTTTGAAATATATGGGTAATATATTTTTAAATATGTTAAGTAAAATTAATAATTTAAATTACTTAGTGAAGTAAAATTTAAAAATATTATTTAAATCAAAACCTTCTTCTTTGGGACCACATTAATTGGGAAGAACGTTAGTATCCAACTTGGTTGAGGCAAGATGTAGGATTGGGACCAACAGGATACACTGTAGAAAGGAGAGGGGAGGTTCCTCTATACCGTGATATGCCACTTAGTATTGATTGGACTGCTATTTTTATTGAATAGGGAATATTTATTTACCCAAAGATGTGATGATATAACTGACTTTATCCTGGGGAAACAACTAAATACTCTTAGAATATTATTAGGTACTAAACTAGAAATTATTTTGTATGATAATCAGATTAATGAACTCGGTATACATTTTAAGAAGAATACTTTTCAGACAATATGCTAAGAGCTTATTGTCTGAAAAGTAAAAGTTTGATATCTTTTTAAATGTATTTTAAGATAGAATTTAAAAATTGAAAATCACTTTCACCCAAAGAATTGTTAATTTTCCTAAAGTTATGCTGAATAGTATACTCAATTAGAACACACTCATGTTTAATGCCCTGTTCATGGGAAGAAAGCTGCCAGCTCATTAGGACAGGAAGGAGTGGCTAAAAAGTATCAGGCCCAAAATTCCCCATTCAAATATTATTTTATAAAAACTTTTCTATGACATATTCACAAACAATAAATTCTTATACTAATTATGATTCTATATTCTGAGAGGAATAATTGTCATATTTTATTGATTTATATTATGTTTTATAAATTTTTTGTTATAGTGACCTTTAATTTAAAATATTAAATCAAATAAGTTTTCTGTTTCTGAGTTTTACTAGTCCTTCCCAAATCCCCTAGGTCTATTTTATGAACACATTTTTTTAATTATATAAAGTTAATAATAACTGCTTAGCTACTATTGGACTTCAACTTATGCAGTCCAATCAAAGAATGTCTCTGAAATATTTGTTTAGCTGAAAGAGCTAAGCACTTCTGAAGGGATCAAAAAAAGTTTATTTTGTTTGGAAAATCAATGAACGTATATTTCATTATTATTAACTATATTTCATTTATGCTGGAGAAATTAGGCGGGGTTTCAGCCAGGATCAGAAAAATAAAATACTCCAAAATTGTTAGGTAATTATTTTATTAGTGCCGAGGTTTAGACTTAACTTGTATGTCACCATCAGGGCTGGATTACTATATACACCATTACACTTATAGGATTATAGATTAGAATGAACAGACAGAGATGAGGTATGTTATATGACAGAAACAAAAATTACAGATTAAACTAAACAATAAAAGTAGAAACAATATGAGCTTTAAATATCAATATTATATATAAAAAAAACTTTATATGTACCGATAGTGATGTCTGGAGAGATCCCCAAGGGAGTCTATCTCAGAGTGCAGGTCTAAACTGAGAGACAAGCAGTGAAAAGGGTTGGGAGGGGGTTTTATATATTTGACCATAAACCTCCCTTGGAGATCTCTCCATACATCACTATCGGTACATATAAAATTTTTATATATAACATTGACATTTAAAACTCATATTGTTTCATATTTCTATTGTTTAGTATAATGTGTAAATCTTTTTCTGTCATATAACATATCTCATCTCCCTGTTCATTCCAATCTATAATTCTATAAGTGTAAAAGTGTGTATTGTATTTCAGCCCTGATGATTACTTACAAGTTAAGTGGAAATGTCGGCAATAATAAAATAATTACCCAACAATATTAAAGTATTTTATTTTTCTGATCCTGATCGAAACCCTGACCAATTTCTCCAGCATAATACTCGACGGCCAACCAACCTCCACCATATATTTCTTTGGGTAATTTCACAAAATTTATAATGCTGCGCTTTTTCATGGTATCATAACAAAGCAATCTTTACTTGGAAATTTATTTTTTAAATTTAATTTTCTGTGTAAAAACAGTTAAATGTACATTCGTATAATTTAAAACATTTTAGTATTCTCATTTAAATTAATCTTGTATATTTTTTGATATCAAGAAAGACTTATGATACTGTTTTCATTTTTTCAGCTGAAAAATTTAGACTTGGTTGAAGGATTAGATTTGGTGAAACGATTTGGAAGCAGAAAGTCTAATGCTTCTGGCTTGTGGAAATACTGTGATAAAGTGACTGAATTAGCTGCACACACTGTACTTGCTTCTGTCATTGTTCAAAATGTTGAATCACAAGAAAAACAAAATTTCTTTTATGAACTAGTGAATGAATGGGCCCTAATACATATACCTAAAGTAGATAAATGCCTTTCTACTTTGTGTAATATGGTTAGAAAAATTGTGCAAAAGGCAGAGAGCCCTATTCATATTTATGTTTTTGCACAAGTCCTTCATAAGCAGGTATGACAATTTTTTTTAAAATATGTTTTTCCGTTTCAAAGTCACTGAGTAATCTATACAAAACAATTGCAATGTTCACTTGATGCCCTAATTTTTCAAGTAAACTTCTCTTATCTCTATAATAAATGCCTTGTTATAGTTCAGTATTGTGAATTTCCTATTTTGATTTAGGATTAGAATTAGGATCAGGTTATAGGGCGATTAACATCATGGTTATTACGCCCTGACTGTTGGGTTAATTAAATTTTTTCATATATGCCTGTTTCTCTTAAAATGCACATAAGTTTGCCTACATTGGATTCATGGTTTGCCAGGGATGCCGACAGTTGTCTTGGGAGGTTTTTGTATGTAAATAGATTAGTGTAATATGGGCATTCCTCGATGAAATGTTGAGAGCTACATTAAGGGCATATTGGCGGTTGATCTTTAGTGGTTAGATGCATGTGTGTAAGATTGGTGTGACCTATTCTAAGTCTGGTTAGTACGACTTCTTCTCTTCTGTTCTCCCGGTTCGATGTGGACCACTCCTTCGTGGTGTTCTTAATTCTTCGCAGTTTATTGTTGGTCGATTCGGACTTCCAGAGAGTGTCCCAGTCCAAATAAGTTTTTCTTTTAAGCCAAGTCTTGACATCTCTGGATTCTACAATGTTTGTGGGTCGGGTGTCCTTAAGGGCTGCTTCTTTAGCTGCATTATCAGCCATCTCGTTTCCCCTTATACATGTGTGTGATGGTACCCACAGAAGTGTTATTGTTTTGTCCTGCTGTTCAAGGGTGCGAATATAGTGAAAGAATTTTTTTTGTTGGAGACCTTGATTTTTATCATTTTTTATACTTTTTAGAGAAGAGAGCTAGTCGGAGCATATGATAAAGTCTTTTTTGTCTGATGTAATGGCATGATAGAGAGCTAGGCATAGTGCTTGCATTTCAGTAATGGCATGATAGAGAGCTAGGCATAGTGCTTGCATTTCAGCCGTGAATATTGAAGCCATAGGTGGAAGTTTTTGCAGTATTTTGTGGTCTTTAAAGACTACTGCTAGGCCTACATTGTCCTCTTGTTTTGAGCCATCTGTGAAGAAAAATTATTAATTTGAGTAAGCTTGTATAACTTCATTTACTTTTCCTAGTTTTTCGCTTGTGGTGTAATTTTTGTTGAGATTTGTTAATCGTAGGTCAATTATGGGATTTTTATTTTCCACGGGGGTTCTTCAGTTTCGTATTTCTGTATGTTTACTGTTGGGACAGAGGAGATCATGCTCCTCTGGCGGACCGCTAATGGGGCTGGGCAATGTGGGTTTTGTTGATATAATGTAAGATATTTGGGCTCGAATATGTAGTTGTAAGCTGGGTTCGTTGGTTGGTAAAGTAATTTAGCTAAATAGGAGCTGGATAGCAGTTTTCGGCGAATTAAAAGTGGAGGAACTCCAGATTCGGAGTAGAGGCTCATGATTGGACTGGTCCTGAAGGCGCCTGTAGCTAGGCGGATTCCTGAGTGGTTAATCGTGTCCAGGTACATGAGATGGGTTAGTCTAGCTGAGGAGTAGATCATGCTGCCATAGTCTATTTTAGATATTATGAGGCTTTTAATTATCATGAGTAGAGATTTTCTATCTGCTCCCCATGATGTTTTTGAAAGAACTTTTAGAAGGTTCAATCAACTATTTTGATTTATTACAAGCTTATCTCATTGTGTGTAAATTGTCAGTTCTGAATCAAAATTACTAAAAATACGTAAAATTATAAGGAATAAAAACTGTTAAACTTCACTCAGTAAGAATGATATTTAATTAGAGCTGAGCGCTTTCGAGTCTCAATGTCTCATCATTAGAGCCCAGGAATCTACAAACAAAATACCAAACAGTATTTAAAATTCTTAAAATCTTAAATATTTAACATTTATACAAAGTTTTGTTTTTTAAATAAAATTATGTCAAATTAATTATAAAACAGTCATAAATAACAATAAAATCAAACTACCATTAAATTCTATTATGTATCAAATAAATTAATTCTATATATAAGTCACTAGCATTAATTTAAAATATACAATTCGTAATATATATGTCATAAAATCAAATAAAATTATCACAAAATCAGAAGAGTAGATATATAAGGATGAAGGGCAAAAATATAAGACCTACCTTTCAAACGAGAATCTACTAATTAAATGAAGAGATTTGGATTGGAGGGCTAGAAGTCCTGGTATATTANATATATATATGCCACTAACATTAAATTAAAATATACAATATGTTATATAATTTTGTGGCTATTAAGTAACAGAATAACCGACAGCTGTGCAGCATAAAGCTTTCTCTTTCGATTGCAGCGCCTCCCGTGTTTGTCTAGAAATCAATCTAGCTGTAACCTTCATTTATGTAAGAGGTGTTTGTTTCGTTTTGCCGATAACATGATAAGTGTAATAGTATGCAACAACTTGTCGTGAAATTTCACATGAAATTAAGTAAAACCCTTATTGTAACTTATCATATATTAGAAGAGATTATGGCGATTAATGTTTATCAGGTGCACAAGGTTTAGTGGTTCAGGCGTTTCCAAGATTGCCGAGAAGATGTTGTTGATGATGACTGCCTGGTTTGCCCTTCCATGACCAAAACGGATGAAAATATTGAAAAGGTCAGTTATCTGACCGTCGGTTAACAATTGGTGAGATTGCTGAGCTAAGACCATTGGAATCGAAAAATAATATATAAGACAAATTTTACATCAAAATTTGTACATGAAAAAAGTGTGTGCGAAAGTGGTGCCTAAAATTCTTACAATCGAACAAAAAGAAGGTCTTAAAAAGTGTGTACTGACATTTTAGATGCCATTACAAATGACCCAAACTTCTTGGAAAGTCATAACATGTGACGAATCTTGGTTTTTCTCTTATGATCCCGGAACAGAATGTCAATCCATGCATTTGAAGGATCCAACCTCTCCGAAAGCTGAAAACATTTTGATTTAGTTTTGCGGTATATTTTGAATTGAAATTTTTCTTTGGAATGTGAAATTGTAAGGCCCAGGTAGTTTGTATGTCTGTCTATTTCTTTCTCCATAGTAAATTTAATGTATGATTACACAAATTTAAATAATCCAAAAATAGATGTAAATACCCCCCCCCCCCCCCTCCCAATAAAATACAAAAAATATCATCAACATACCTTCTCCATAGTACAACATTTTTAAGGTAAGAATTTTGCTTTCGTTTTATATAAACTGCCTCAAACCAATCCATGTATATATCAGCTGCTAACGTACTTCTTCCCATACAAAGTCCCTTGTTTTGTGAGTAAAATGTACTATTAAATTTAAAATAATTTTGGTAAAAGAAAATGTTGAAACTTTCTACAAATTCTTCTTAGTTTGGGAATTGACTTTTTCTATCTTAGTATTATTTTAAATAAAAGTAAAACTTCAAAATGAGGAACAGACAGAAACAGATTAATTATATCAAATGATACTGTTACTGTTCTTGTTTCACTGGCCACAACACTGCTAAAATTTTAATGAAGAAACCATTTAATCAATCAAAATACCAAAGCTTATCATTCAGCTTATCAGATCAATCAAGGAATCCTTCACTTACAACATCTACCTGCAGGGGAGGACTTTTTTGTAATTTTTCAGTGGTCTAAGTGTTTTTTCCATGAAAACTTTTTCATTATCTATAGAGTCTCGCCACTTATTTCTGTTTTTACTTTTTATTGCTTTATCGTAAGTCAAAAGAGCATATATATTAGTCACCAAGTTGGGAAGTATTGATTCCAATTTTAGTATATATATACCGCCAAAGCGAGTATAATTTATTAGTTTCTGCTTATAAAACATCTTGTACTTTGATGGCTTAAAGGTAAGTAATGGGAAGCCAATGATCTAAGTTCTATCTTACCTTCTTCCTCAGCTTCTCTTATTGCTTGTAAGACCGGCTTACTAAATATTCTTTTTCGTCATACTGATAGGAACCAAAACATCTATTGTGTATATCTATGATTTTATCTCTTGAAATATGTGGTAAATAACCTCTTCCTCTCCGCTGTTGTTATCCTGAGTTCCTCATATGTTCCATACATTTTCTTGTAAAAGTAGTATTAAAACACAATGGTTCTTTGTTTATCTGATCTTTTTTTTTCTTAACTTTCTTATCACACTGTCTTTGAATGACAACATTCCTTTGTATAATAACTTGCCACCATCAAATTCTATTAAAGGATCAAGGTGACAGGTTATTTTGCAAAGGAAATAATCTTCATAACTTATTAAATTTGCTTTTGTTTAATCATTTTGTTTTGGTGTATGAAATAACAATTGCTTTCAATTATCATAAAATTACTACATTCTTGGTTTCATTCTGTTCTATAAGCTAAATAGAGATGCATGTTCCATATTTAGATGATATATCTAATGAATTGTAGATATATACTGATAAATCCCTGTATCATGTACCTTATAGCTTCTAATAAAGTTCTGTTTTCCTTTTTTACTTGGGTATTTTTCATGTGTTTGGTGTTTAGTGAACCTTAGCTGAATTTTTTTTTTTTTTTTTTTTTTTTTGACCTGAAGATTGCTATTGTTTCACTTTCAAATCGTGCTGTATTCTGTACCATGAGCTTCACCTTCAGAACTGCTTTAGACCTAAGTATATCTATTATTTCACACTTTTTCTTCTAAAAATAAACAAACCTATAAAATAGAAGAAAAAAATCATCTTTTAATAGCATACAGTGGAAATGTGAAAATCTGCTGCAAGTATCAGAATGCGTCGATTTCCACCTTGCATAGAATCCAGAACTTCAGCAGATGAGCTTCTCTAACAACTCACCCCTCTATCAATTTTCAAATTAATCCCTAATACCTTTGATATCTCTAACATTCATAATAAATTTCAAAGATTCAGTCGCATTTTTATCAGTTCTAAAATAGGGTAAATATGGTTTTACTGTCCTCCACTTTTTCAAATTCTTCTTTAAATGAGGAGGGGGGGGGGGGTCTGTTCACTTTGAATGTACAGGTTCTGCTATTTGAAGTTTAGAAACTTAAAAGCATTTTAATCTTGTTAGATTAAAATCTAATCTATTTAACAAGATTAAAATGCTTTTAAGTTTCTAATAATATAGTTGTTCTTCATAAATACATATACATAAGTGCCAGTGCAGCCTGATTTTCATGAAATCTGATTAAAAAACACTTGTCAATATCAACTCTTACTTCGTTCCTATTCCTTTCTTAAAACCTTACTTCGAAAATGAAATGTTATCCATTTCATGGGCTACTACTATAATTTTATGAGGATTTTCATACTTTTTCAAATAAAGCATGCAGGTATCTTGCTGGTAAAGTTATTTGTAGCCACATTGCCGGCAAACCATTTTCTTCTTTCTTATTTAATTTCTATTTAATATGTCTAAAAATTACATGAATTAGAACAAGAAGTGTTGAAATACAAATTTATGGTTTATCTTTTGTATTATTTTTACTCTTAGATCTAATTTTAGTTTATCTCTGATCATTTACTATTGTGCCACACTAGCGTATAATTAAAAAAATAATTACAAAATAATTTTAAAAAAACTTTATATATCTCTGTTCGTGTAATCTACC
>KZ807648.1:65714-77528 GCA_000696205.2 Oncopeltus fasciatus | reverse complement strand
GGGGCGCCAGGCTAGCTCAGGGGATCCGTACGGGTCTCGCAATCCTGACGCCGCGGGTTCAAATCCCGCCCAGGTCAATCTTTTATTTATAATATAGAAGCTTGTCCTGAGCCATGGGTGTTTAGAATGGGGTGGCAACCTGTAGATAGCCCCTCCCTCCAATGACCCTTAGTGGTTGCAAGGGAGGCTAACCCAGCAAAAAAAAATAGTATTCTAGTTCTAAAACTAGCTTTTTAAAATTATATTCTAATAAGATTTTCTTCAGCTTAAAGTGTTTTTGGTGAAGAATTATACTGAACTACCACAACTAATTCTAATATTTTTTCATGAAATCATGTCAAATGTTTATTGGTTAATAAATTACCTTTTAATGAGTGGAATTACAGTGTTTTTCTGTACTTTTTGTGTGCAATTCAGAATATTCTCTTTAATGTGTTTGAGTGTATGTTTTTTTATTGACCACAAACTGACTGGAATCTTGTAACCTATAATAAATTTTCTGCATTACTAAAAGTACCTAAAATCCACATCCCCTTTATAAGGAGGGGCATGAGTTTTTATTTATTTATTTTATTTTTTTACTTTCTGGTGAGTCTACTATTCTATTACTCCTCAGTCCTATTGAAAAAAACTAATGAAGGCTAAATTATTACATGGCTTGAATAATTAGCCCCAAATTTCCAGCCTAGCATGTTATTTTGATAAATGTACAGATAATAATAATATTATCTTATTTATTTCATTCTTTTAAGCAAGAAGCAATGAAATTAGTGCCAATAGCTTCACAACTGCCACTGCTGCTCATCAGAAACAAGCAGAATTAGTATTTTTAACAACAGGCTCAAATTTTATACTCCTCACTGACAAAGGGCGAGAAGTCTTCCCAAAAATTTTACTCATTGTAATTTTTTTTCTTTTTGTGTGTTCACTACATTCTTTCTCCCATCTGTTCTTATTTATTATATATATATTGCAGCCACGAGTGTTTCATATTCTATATGTATACATATGCTTTATTTCTCAATTGAATTCTATCTAAGTATTCTTGTTATCTATTAATTTTTTTTTTTTTTTTTTCAGCTTGGAGATCAAGTTAAACCATTGTGCATTGAATTATATATAAGAGGTTTTACTTCAAATATTAATTTGATTGAGCACTTTAAGTCGTGTAATGACAGTGAAAAGACATTAACTGCAGAGATATTATTATCTAATAGTTTTCTAGAACTTTCTGAACTTTTAGAAGACAATATAATCATTCATAGAGAATGTGTATTGACATCTTTTTCTCTTCATCCGACCTATGAATGTCTCAAAAGATTGGAAAATGCAGCTTGTTTACGTTGTAAAAATTGTAAAAAAGAAGAAATTCTACAGAAAGCCGAGTCAGATAAAATTAATTTATGGAATAATTGTGATAATGTGAGTTGTGTACATGCTAGAGAGAAAACTGAAGATAATTTTATTGAAGCAGTAAATAGTCTTAATATTTTAAATTCCGATCTTCTTGGTCTTGCTCCCCACCTCTGTGATGATCTTTCAACTGTTCTTTGCAGCCCTAGATGCCAAACACTTAGCTGGTCACTTGGTTGGGCTCGCTTAAAGATTCAGTGTGAAAAATATCTTGATGAATACTGCGAGAGAAAAACTCTGAATACTGAACTAAAATATTTAAATATTGATTATTCACAGTTTGGAAATGAGCCTATTAAATCTGACAATATTAATGAAAAGAAAATTAAAAAACATAAACCTTCAAGACAATTAGTAGTAGATTCACTTGTTTCTCCAGAAAAGGAAAAGAAAGTTCCTCTTAGAAATTATTCAAATACTCATAAAAGAGAACAAAAGAAGAATATTTTAAATCGTTCTTTTATAAAAGTAAATGACATTCTCAATAGAAATTATAATATTAATTCTTTCACTGATGATGCTAACCATGGTTCTGGTGTTTTTGGTAGCAAAATTTTGCAACCTGAGAAGGATATATCATTAAATTTTTTCTCAAATCCTGGTTCACCAGATTCCAAAATAAAGAATCCTTATACTCCTTATTTTGAAACCAATGAAGGATCTGTGTTAAGCTGCAGTAATAACTCTTATGACGATGTATATGTACAAAGTCCTAAACCAGCTGAAATACCTCCTGTAACTCTTGCCGAGTCCACTTTTCATGAACGGTTGGCTCCTTTACTAGATTCAGTCAGCTCTGGCCAGGCAAAAAAACTTTCTCCTGATATTTTCCCTAAAAATCTGGAAAATAATTCTGCATTTGATTGTAAAGGTCTTAAAAATTTTGGAAAAAGCTTTAAAGTATCTAACCTACTTTCCAATAGTAATTTGAAAAATGATAAATTATTTGCTAATTACATACCAGGAATGAATTCGTTAGATTTAATAGTTCCTTTGCGGCCAGAACCTACTGTTCAAGTAGTTCAAATTCCTAGTTCTAATGGTGTTCTTCAACCTGTTTCTTCCAATTCTCCTTCATCAATTCAAACTAATAGTACAACAATATCAATAGCAAAACCTCTCACTGAGCCTATAAGCACTCAATCAACTGATATTGTTACTTCTCACTCACATTCCCAGCATAATCAGAGTGTTGAAACTAATCATGAACCTCCTAATAATTCTAATTTACTCTTAACTACTGTTGTTAATCAAGGGAGTCTTTCTAGAATCCACAACTCTGAGCAGAGGAATACGTCTCATTTAACTTCATCAGTTCTTCTGAACAGGTCACAAAATAAATCAACTGAAGCAAGTGCTTCTGAAACTATTAATGTAGCTTCAGATTCTTTGAGTTCATTAGTAAATATTAATTCTCATGAAGGAAGCACTCAAGTTACAGCTCATATTCAAAGAGTTGGTCAGCCTCATAAACAAAAGCTCATCTTTGAAGAATCAAATTCTCCTAAAACATCACAATCACAAAATGCGGGTGTTCATATACCTGGGTCTATACAAGTTTTTGAGGACCCTTCAAAACAGTCAAGTTCTGTATCAGGTTCTGTTTATAGATTTATATTGAAAGATGGTAAAATACTGGAACAATATTATCAGCCAAATCAGAATGCTGCATTTCCTTTGACTGAAGTTTTAAGTGAAAGTAGTTTACAAAGTGCCACTCAACAGGATAATGTGATTAAAGTTTTCAAGAAGAAAAAAGAAATCAAGAAAGAGGATAGCAGCAATACAGACAATCCTCACATACCTAGTTTACCACAGTTCCACCAAGCTTTCAGAAGACAAGTTTATCAAAGTGGTTCTATTGTTGAAGGAAATTCTCTTGGATCATCCCAACCATCCAGACAATATTCAGAAGAAAATGTTGAAAATCAAAAACAAGAAATCATTTCATCTCCACTTTCTAAAGCTGTTCAAACTGTCCTGAAAGATGCTGAAACATCTACCAAAAGTTCAGAATCATTATCTGAGGAGTCTATTGATAATGTATCTCCTACACCATCATCTAGCGATAATATAAAAGAAGAGATACAGACAAGTGATATACAATCCCAGTCAGGTGTTATTTTTACATGTAAAGCCCCTACCACATTGGCTAACAGTAACTCTGTTCTACAAACTAAGCCTGTTACTATTTTAAAAGCCAGTAATTCATCTGATATATTGGGAAGAAACTCCCAAAAAGCAGACAATGAAACTAAAGGTAAGGATTCTGTTATTAGAAGTAATATGAATGCATTATTAGCAGCTGCACTCCAGAATAGTCCAGTAAAGTCCAATTCTATTGACATACCTAATCCAAATATTTCTAACGTTCCACATTGCTTAAAACAAAATAAAGTCGGGTCTCAAGAAATAAAAACTGAAGGTTCATCTATAGGAACTAACAAACTGAGAATGACATCTCCTACTCAAAAAAATGTGCGAAGACAGACTTTAGTTCAGCCCCCTAATGTTTCAAGATTTAATAGAACATCAAGCCAATCAACAAGTAGTAATACAACAAATCAAAATGCTCCTCCAGTTGTTACAATTCCTCTTCCTTCTCGTTCTGTTCAAGTCCTTACATCGAATGTTAACCAGAGTTCACTTTCAAATTTACCTAAAGTTGATGGAAGAAGAGAATCATTACAAAATTCTGAGCAATCATCTGTTAGTTCTACAACATTAGAACAGTTACGGGAATTTGAATCTGTGTTGGAGCAGGTTACAAATACATCCCAGATGAAAGAAAGGGGAAATGTTAAAAAAAATGACTCTCTTGCACCAGCTACTTCATCTAGTTCTGAATTTTCTAATTCAAGTTCTCCAAAAATGAACACTTTATTTCAAACTTCATTGGTAAATGCTATATCTGACTTAACAAATGAAAATAGAGTAAGTTTGACTTTCATTAGCAAAGCTTCTACTACTTGTACCAATACTATCATCAGTGGTAACTCTCCTAAAATCTCAACAACAACACCAGTTGTTGTTGTACAGAGTTGTAATAGGCCTTTAGCTTCACCAGCTTTAAGCATAGCCTCTCAAAACTCACCTGGCTCTTCCCCATCTACTCCACCATCAAATTCTCAAACCAAGATTAATCCAAAGCTTCCAAAACCAAAAGCTAAGTCTATTGGAGGCAAAACTGCCCCTACTACAACTCTAAAAGTTTCTGCTATTCCCAAGCCTCAACAAAAGCCGCAGGAAGATGAACAAACAACTCAGAGGATATATGCTATTTTGGATAAATATGCTGAGCAGCTCCGAAATTCACCAGAACTTAAAAATAAGCCTGCCCCCAGACGTCGATCAAATCCTCCAACTAATCCATCACAATCTTCTAAGCGTAAAAAATCAGCACAAAGTAAATCCAAAGGTTTTTCAAGTATTCCTTCTTATTCAGGAATGGAAATGAGTCCGAATTCAGAAGATTTGAGAACTGGTGGAAGTGAAGATAGTTCAAATGGTGTAAGTCAAGTGACACAAACTGGTAGTTCTCCCCTGAGCAGAAATGAAGAGCATTCAAATCAGGGTGATGGATCTTCAGATATAGGTGAATCTGTGGAGAAAGATCAACGCCTACAACACAGAATATTATTGGCAGATCAATCAGGAAATTCTAGTCGAACAGTTATTGTTCAAGACAATGTCCAACCTGTCATTAGTGTTGAAGGAACAAAAGTAATAGCTGGGAAGCAGTTGGTTGTTGGTGGCAATGCTACTGTACCTCTTACTTTACAACTTCCTGGAACTGGAAATGTTAAACAAGTCCTATTCCCTGTACCAACCGATGGTAGACCTTTTGTGGTTGCTAAGGTGCCTAAAATGTACAGATTTCATCAAGTCACTATGCCAAGTGGTTCTCCATTAATAGCTACTAATAGTTCTGGTACAGTTTTGTTGAGGCAAATGTGCCTCAATAAATCAAGCTCAACTTTAAAGCAAGTCAAACTTCCTGTTGTAACCCAAATTTCAACTCATATGGCCTCTCATCCTACTGTTGTTTTGCCATCTGGATCACCAACATTTACCTTATCTACTGGATCTTCAATAGATAATGATTCCCTAGGAATTACTTTAGATAATACTATTCTATTAAATTCATCACCTTCCTCATCCTCTTCTCTTGGTTTTATTCAAAGAAATATTTCAAAATCAAGTCAATCCTCAAGTGTCTTAACCTCTAATCGTCAAATGAATTCTCAAGAAACTAATACTAGTTCACCTGGCAGTGAAATATTGTCATCTATTAAATCAGAAGGCACTATCATAAAATGTGAAGGTGATATATCAAGGAATTCAGAAGTATGTGAACTTGATTTAAAATCAGAAGATGTCAAATTCACTATAGAGAATAACACAGCTTTAAATGAAGCTCCTGGTAAAGGTGGGAATCTCATTAATTCATCATCAAGCAATAATTGGGTTCAAGTTCTTAAAGATAATAATGCAGGAAGCAATTTACTTAATAAAATTCAAAATGAAGAGGAAAAAAATTCTTCCAGGAAGGAGCCATCAGAAAAAGGTAATTTTTTGCATTGATTTATTTCATTTTTGTTAATTAAATATTTATAAAAACTATTTTCAAGCTCTCATAAGTTTTTATATATGACTCCCTTAAATTAGAAAAAAAAAAAAACTTTCAATTACAACATTTTCTACTGTGATTTGAGTGATACATTGAAGTTATTCTTTTAGGATAAGAATATTGAATTTATTCTTTTAAAAATATTTTTTATTTTACACAAAAATATAAAGCAATTTATATATGTGTTCCAATCCAGAAGACTGCTTGAGTAGAAGAGGAGGAATAATTATTATTTTCCCACTAATTTAATGTCCTAGTATAGATATGGTTGATGATTAGTTGGCCGTCTCTAATATCGTGTGAGAATGGTCGGGGTTTCGGCCAGGAAGAAAAAAACATTGTGAACATGTTACAATGTGAACAGACACCTCCCTGGGGAGATTTCTCCACCCAACGCCATTGCCCTGATGATGGCTTACTAGCTAAGCCGAAACGTTGGCATAAATAAAAAATATTACTCCAAATTGTGGTGTATATTTTTTTCTTCCTGGCCGAAACCCCGACCATTCTCACACGTCCTAGTATAGAGATTACCAAAATTTACTTCCATTATTTAAATTGGTAAGAATTGAAAATTACTGAATGTTATTGTGGAAAAAATTCAATCTAATTAATTTAATTTGCAATTATTCCTTTTTTATGATAGTTATTTTTTATTTATACGTTTTTCAAGAAAATATTTGAATGAATAAGAAGTGATGGCTAAGTGAAAAAAGAGGGGGAGGGGAATTTTTTTTTTTTTTTCTTTTGCTGTGTTAGCCTCCCTTGCAACCACTTAGGGTCATTGGAGGGAGGGGCTATCTATAGGTTGCCACCCCATTTTAAACACCCATGGCTCAGGACAAGCTTCTATGTATAAATAAAAGATTGACCTGGGCGGGATTTGAACCCGCGGCGTCAGGATTGCGAGACTCGTACTGATCCCCTGAGCTAGCCTGACGCCCCTAAGGAGGGGAATTTTAATTAAAATTATAGGTCTGATTTGTTCATTTAACTCGATTTTTTAATACCAATTGTACTTATAATTGGAAGCGAACATGTTAGTTATTGTTAAATCAAAAACAGAAAATTGATTTTATTTAATTTTTATGCATGGATAACCCATTTAAATAACTTAAATAATTATTAATAATTAAATGCAAATACTAACCAAGGCTTAGACTCCCGGTGCGAGTGGGGGAAATTTAATAAGTTATCTGGTTAGTCTCGGTTGTGCAATCGGTTAGCACTCTGGCCCGTATAGCAGATGATCCAGGTTCGTCCTGGCTGAGACAATTAGATTTTGGGATTAAATACCACTAGAAAAATAATATTAATAAAAGTAAAATGACAAGAGTCTGATGAATAGCTTTTATAAAAGTAAAACTTTTAGAAAATAAATTAAATATTACATACTTATATGTTAATTAATGACATAATCTTATTTACAGTTTTATACTCTTTATAAAGAAAAATAATTTATATAAATTTAGGTGATTAATAAGTTAAGTGCCACAATCTGAATCACAGATTAAGTAGCGAGTTGATTATGATTAGTATGATGAGTTCTGACTGTCCTCATCTGATTAAATGAGTACTAAAAGTTAAGTAGATTAAAAAAGAGAAGTGATATGGAGCCAATAAAATTACTAGTACCACTAGTAATTAGAATAGAGTTTCATGTTTGTGTCAGTGACCAATAAACCTAAAATGATCATTAAACAATAAATGGACAGATTATCATTCTATAACAAATAGGTTCTATTTGCATAGCTAATTTTAAAAATTATATTGAAATAAAACACTACTAATATTGATTTATTAATACTTTTAATTTAAAAAAGATTACAAAACAATAAGATATCTCTTATAAGTTATTCAAAGCTGTTTAATAATTAGATCCAAAAGCATTGAACATTAATTTTGAGTTAATTTTATTACGATTTTTTCTTATTTTTTCAGGAATATGCATTCGAGAAGTTACAAAAGAAGGAGCCAGTGGAAATACCGGACAGCCAAGCATTTTACCACAGTCACAAGGATTGAAAAGAAAAGTTGAAAATACTATTTTTCAAATAGCTTTTAAACGGGATAAGATGAAATCAACAAAAGATGATTATATTCAGAATCGAAGTACCTGTGCCATTGAAAGAGAATTGCGATTGCAAAAAAGTTTGTCTGAAGAATGTGAGGATTTGGGAGTTGACAAACCTAGCACTAGTGATCTCTTCCCGGAGGCTGAATTACTACTTGATCCTGACCCATTAAGTAGAGACAGTCTTCAAGGAGAATCATTTCCCAGAGGTGATTCTTCTTCCAGTAGTTCTAGTTCTCCAAATAGTAGTCCTATATTTTCCAGTAAATGCACCAACAGTTGGAAAAAACATAAACGGTCTGTAATGCGGCATAAATTTAGTTATGGAAGAAGTTCAAGTCCTTCAAAAAAATATGCACCAGATAAAATTGATTCGAAAGACTGTTCGACTTTCAATGAATGTCTTTCCTCTGTGAAAAGTTCTCAGTTTGAATTAAAAGATTCAGATAGTGATTTTAAATGTATTTCTAAGGACCCAATATCAATTAATGATTCTGAACTACAGGAATCTGACATTACAATGGAATGTAATGACAGTGATCAGTGCAATTTTAGTGATGTTGAGGATAACAATGATACAGACCTCCTGGACACTGAAGGAGATTCTGATAATGATTTCTTACAGAAATCAAGGGTTTGTAAACACAATTGTAGTTTGTCAGCAAAGAAAGAAGAAGAGTCTGATAAATCAAGTGAGCCATCTCTTTTGAGAAGAATGTCTGGAAATACATTTGGTAAGTGTGACTACTATGCCGGAAAAGATTCTTCTGAAAGAAGGAGCTGTGATGACAACTCTCCATGGTTTCAAATGATAAAGGGGATCCAAAAAGATGCTAATGATTCTGAAAATGATCAAAGTAACTTAGATTGCCAAGATGATATGAATGAAACACATAATGGTGTGCTCGATGATTTTGATGAACATCATGAATGTGCGAACAATTTTATGTCTAATAAAATTCTTCAAGCTCGAAAAAGAAAGAAAGTTGGACTATTCATGGAAAGTGCAAGTGAAGACAGTGCAAGTTCAATTGAAACTTTCTTATCTGGCCCTGATATGTGTTCTGAAGATTTCCATGATAGTCTCCAGAAGAGAGGTTCTCCGAGGGGTAGAGTTAAGAATGATTGTCCTTGTTTTAATGGCTCTCCAGAACCAAATAAGAAAAAAAAAGATATACCTTTTCTTGATAAGACTGAGAAGCCATGCTCTACTAAAACATTTTCTTTCAATAATAAAAAAACTGTAAGTAAAAGCAACTTAAAATTCATAAATAGGAAAAGGTAGTTTATGATATTGAAACCCTTTCATTGTTATGATTTTGTTATCTTGTAACACTAACTTATGGTGCATCAGATCATCCATAAACCATGTTTGGAAATCCATAACTTATAATAATCAGATATTTTTATTTACTGATTACTCTGATGACTTTAAAATATTTTAAAATGATATTTTAAGTTTTCACAATTTTTTTTTTTTTTTAATCTGATGGACCGTAAAAGAGTATATTACTATTTCCATTTACTGATTTCTGCTATGGAATGATACATTTTTAAATTGTTTTGTTATTAATATAATTTAGTTGACAAATTAAAATTTTTATTAGATATTTTATACAAATTATATAACTAAACTATGTAATTAGAGAATGAGGCTGTATTTGTACAAAATGAAGCCATGTCCTAAATAATGATGATCGCTTATTCTTTACAGACATTGCAACATTGCTACAAACAATGTTAATTGGCAGTGCTTGACTGATTTTTTATATTCTTTAGGCTTAACTAATTAAATGTTTATTTATATATGAATGTATCTCTTTGGCTTATAGCAATTATTCTATTTTATTTTTCATAACTAATTTTTAATACTTCCCCTGTAGATTTGAAATGTGATGACAAGAAATAGCTTTATAAAACATAATTATTAAATGGCTGCAAATATTTTAAAATAATTATTCAGGAAGAATAAATTGGAATAAATATATGTTTTGAGTTACAAACATTTAAATATATTCACCAATGAAGTATTGCTTAGTAATTTTTAATGTATTTAGTTTGAATCTTTCAATGGGCCATTGTCTAAAAAAAAAATTATATATATATCATTATTTGATCTTTATTATATTACATAAGTCAGTTATTTTAAAGATTGTTTTGTATATTCAATGTCTAATTGAATGAGGCTGATTTCTGGAATAAATGTTTTAAAATTGAGGCAATTTGGAAAGGAAAAATTATAAAAATCGGCTTATATCAGAAATCAGCTAGGGCAATTCTGGCTCTATATTGTGTTACTTCTTTACTATAGCCTTTCTATATAATTTTTTTTTTTTCCTCAAAAACATTTGGTTTATTTTGACACGGATTTTAAAATCCTTCCTCCCAAATTAGGGTGCTAAATTATGTAAAGTTTCCTTTAAATAAAACTCAATCACCTTCAAGGCTAATGGGTTTATGTTCGACTAGTCCTCACCATATTTCTGTTTTCTGGAACATCCCATATTTTTATAATATTATTTTTTTGGGGGAAAAAATTGGTTGGTTGTTTCATGGGCCTGCAGTGCTGAATAGTTTTATATCAACTATATATATATAAGTTATGAAGAAAAAAATGCAAAGTTTTTTTGTTTTTTTTCTGCAACCTTTTTTACCATTTACTTTCAAAGGAGAGTTTTTTGACCGTGGAGATTACAAGTACCTCAATATAACATTGATTAAACCCCCCAACAAATTCTCTTCTAATTACTAATTAATGGTTAGTTAAAGCAGTAATTTACAATTAAAAAAATTACCCTCCCCTCCTTTTAATATAAAGGTCATAACCTTTAATAACTGATAACTGATACAAATAATCTTTTTTACCAAAGAACCAATCTTTACTCCCTTATTTATGGATAGCTTAAGCCTATTATGTTATTTCAAGAATTTTTTTTTTTTTNTATATATATATATAGTTTATATCAATCTCATAGCCCCATTGCCAAACCTAAAGACGAATCCTGTAAATAAGAATAAATCTTCTATCTATAATTACTGACATCCATTTTGCTATGAATATCTCTCATTTCCTCTTTTGTTAAGTCCAATTTTAAACCAGCAATATTAAGTTGTTCATGCTTGATAGAATAATTCATTTACATGCTAGTGTTGTGCAACAAAAATTCTTATTTGAACTTCAAAACAATTAAGATAATGAAGAGAAGATTGTCGGGAATTCGGTCATGGTAGTATAAGGATTAAAAACTAATTTGTAAACAAAAAAGTTTTTATTTTAGCCAACATCAGGGCTAAATATGAAAATATATCATATATGTTTCCTTTTCATATTCAGCCCTGATGAAGGCCTGAAATTCAGGCTGAAACATTGGCTAAAATAAATAACTTTTAGTTAAAAATTAGTTTTTAATTTTTCAACTACCATGACTGAATTCCCGACAATCCTCTCTTCATAGAACTTGACGATCAACAATTCATTCCTTATCAATTAAGATAATGTTTAAGATTTTATTCAATCTAAAAAGTAAATAAAAGTGTTTATTAACTGACTCCTCATTCCAAATCTCTTATTTTATGGAGGTACTATCCCAAAAGTTAATATGAATTTATTTAATTTTAATGGAAAGTTGATTTAGTAATTTAGTAGATCTTAAATTTCAATATATTTATATATATATATATATATGTGATCAGTGCA
>KZ807648.1:35022-59185 GCA_000696205.2 Oncopeltus fasciatus | reverse complement strand
TATATAAGACAATTGAAATATAATTGACTGTCTTTATCTAGAATATGTATTCTTAGCATTACAAAAATAATATATCATACCTTATTATTTCATTAAGCAGTATAACATATACAATTACATTTTCCTATAATTTGTCTGAGTGAAATATGTATAGGTTTTTCTTTGTCTGAAATTTTCATTACAAAATAACATTTAATTTTAATCATATTGCAAATAAGGTGCATTTTGTGTATGTGAAAACATATACAATGATGGAAATTCAAATATATGTACATCTACATCATTTGCAAAGAATTTTGCTGACCCACATCCTGCTCTTTCCATATTGATTATTTGTAATATTTTCCTGTATGCATAAATTTTTAAAAATATTGATAGCTATATTTGATATTTTTAAGAAGTGTAGTTGACAGATTTAATGATTTTAAATTTCAAATTTAGCCCCTTAAATCTTTATAAAAAAAAAACTTAAAATAAAATTAAGTGTTAAATTTTGATTTAATCAGTAGTTTGCCAGATATTCTAATAGAATTTCAGTTTACGACCTAAATAATTGTGCACAAGCATATTCAAATTTATGGAAGTAATCTGTGCAGAAAAATTTAATTTGTAGAATTTTGGGTATTGGTAGGTCTTATCCTTTTGCCTTAGTAATTAATTGAAATTTGGTCATGAATTATGTTGGCTATTTTAATATTTTTAAATTTACCAATATAATCATTGCTGATTGTATTTATACTGATTAACATTTAGCCCATTTCTATGTGAAGATGTTCAATTGTGTTTTAATAAAACCAAAGCTTTTTTTTTTATGATTATCTTAGGATATAGTCTTTAAAATTTTATTGTTAAGTTGGTTAAAACTCAATTTTTAATCAGCTTTTTATTTACAAAAAGTTTTTGTATTTGGGGGTAGATTTATTGAAAAACAAAAAGCTTGTGATAGACATTTATGAATATCAAATATAGCTTTTTCTCAGCCATTGATAAAATGTGTTGAACTAATTATAGTTAATTTTATTCAGTTCCTTCTTTATTTTTTCTGTTTCCTATTTTAATAAACTTTTTTCTTCAAAGTCAGTGGTTATTTTGGGTTTCGATCTCAGTTGTATGAGATGGGGCATGGGATAACATGATTCTCACGTTGATCTGAGAGTTTATATGCTCTTAAATTGACTTAATATAATCAAATATGAAACTAATATAGCAGATTTAAGAATTGGAAAATTTTAATCGTCAATCTATCAACAAATTAATTTTAAGCTAGCTCTTTATTGTGTAGTTTAAAATATCATTTCTCCATCTCATGTATATAGTATTATGTAAAAAAAATTTTAGATAATTATAGTTGTACTTATAATTGGAGAGTTATGTAATTAAGTATGTATGTGTAAATATTGTAAAATAATATAGAAAAAGTATGTATGTGTATTTTAAAGAGGAAAAAGAACACCAAATAACAGCCCCTCTTCTACGCAAGCTGAGACCTCATTGACTTAATTATTTTAACCACTGTCTTGAGGTAATTTTTAGTTACCAAATCAGTAGTTACCTCTCTGATTATATATATNACAGGAATTTTAGTTATTATCAATTAGTTATTATGGTTAAAATTTAAAGTTGTATCGTTTAATTATTAAAAATAATAACCAAAAAAAAATCACTAAAATAAAAATGATAAGAACATTAAGAAAACTTTGAAACTGAAGACAGGCTCAAACCAACCAAAAAAATTTCTAGAAGATAGATTACCTGAAGGAAATTGGTTTACAAGTGTATTTGGCACATCTTTAATTATAGAGTAGATAGTACAATCCTTCAATCTAAAATTGAATATTGAGTGAATAAAAACCAAGCGAGATGAAATCATGTAAATACATAAAATACTTGGGAGAAAACACATCAATTTAAGATTCACATCCCATAACATCGAAGATCTTTAGAGTATCTAAACACTAGTAGAGAAAGGAAAACCAATAGTGAAACACAAACATATATACTTTTTTATTGATTATTGAGGGAATTAATGGTGAAGTTTCCAAGAAAAGATCTGTGAATTAAATTAACTTTCTTTAAGAATTGAGACCATAAAAATTCACGTTATGTCTAAAATTTAAAACACACAGCTAATGTAGTTTACAAAAGAAAAAAAAATCCACCAGTATGTATATACCACAAAAAACACCCTTTACTTGCCTTCTTCATTATTTACTGAAACGCCAGCAGTGCAAGTCTCGAGATTAGAGGAATGTTTATTAGAGCAAGAGTCGATAGAGTAAGAAAAATGTATGAAAATTAGAGAAACAAGTGATCGAGAGAGATCCATCACATATAAAAAAAACGAATTCCTTTATTCCTGCTTTCCCTAGTAAAGAGGTTTTATTCTACTGATGTGCATTAATGCATTAACATAGCGTAGCTAATAAAAGCTATAAAGCTCTTGCTCAAATCAACTTGTTTGGAATAAATTAATACAAAAACTTCAACTATCTCAACAGAACCAAAGTCAATCTTCACATGTTGAGGTAAACAAGCAAATAACCTTCTTCAGAGCATTTAAACGAATCTGTCAGTTAGTCACACAAAACTATCATATCTCTATATTTGTTATTGTTTAGGTTGCAGGAAAAATGATGAAAAATAGCTGCAAAATATCATTTTAAAACATTTAATTTCTTTAACATAAAAAAAAACGCATATTAAAAATGATATTTAAAAATTTATTTCGAGTTTTTGCTGGGCACTTATTTTTCATGATAGAGAAACCAAATTCGGTATTTAGGCTTATCATTAAGCATAAAATAACTTGACAGTTAATAACTTAATAAAACAATAACCTTAAAATAACTTATTTTAGTTTAAATCAGATGAGGAAAAGGGAGGTTTAGTGTTACGAAAAAATGTATAGAACATAATAAAACTAAAATGTAATGTAAGTTAATGTTCTATAACATTATTTTTAATAACCTTTATTTACATATTACATTCTGTTGAAAATAAATAAAAAGCATTTTGTAATTTGATTACAATGAATAGTAAAAAAAATAAATGACATTAATGAAAGTCACTTGAGGAGAGAAGGTAACCAGTGACATCACTTTCAAACTATTGTTATAATGGCACATTTTTTTTTATCATAGAAGCTAAAAACTAAATGGTAATTCCTTTCTTAAATTTTATTTGTATCCTCTGATAGTTATCTCAGATTATCAACAATTGATTTCTCACCATTTACAACAATAATTTGTCTTTGTATTACATTAGAACTAGTCCAAATTTTCTTCAACTTTAAAATTAAGAACTTAATAGCAATTATTTTTGTGCCTCAACAACCACTTATTTTATTTAAGCTAATCAGCCAGGGCCTAACTACATCTACTCAGAAGTTTGATTTGAATTTTAAATATTTCTTTGGAAAAAAAATTTGACTGATGGGTAACTGATTTGAACTGGGTAATATATCACAGAATAGGATCTTTAATACTGAAAACAATTTTGTAAAAATATGAGTATATTTATCTCTCTATTTTTATTTCTCTAAATTATTATCAATGAATAAATGCTAAATATCACTGACTTTTAATTTACTGTGACAAGTTCTCTCTCTCTTTTTCTACACATGAACATTATTTATTTAGTCAATTCCTTTATAATTCTTTATTGAAACATGAAATGTAATTTTTAAAGGCACCACCCTATTAGGGTACTAACTCTCACTTTAAGGCTTACTTTTCTCCCTTGTTTAAAATTGATTAAGAATTATGATGTTACCTCAGTTGCTTTCTCTGCATTTGCCTAAATAAGTAATTTATAAGATACCTAAAATGAGTCACTCTTCTCAAACTTTTCCCTTGTAAATTTCAGAAAAAAATAGTTGAAAAGTTTACCTAGCATCTCTTATTATAAGAACAATTTTCCTTTTAGCCCTATTATACTTAATAACTAAGTGTGTAAAAAATTCTGCATTAGTACAAAATCTAAAAGAGTACAGTTTAGTATGTATCAAACTGATCCCATGACTTCAACTCTCACAGTAGACATCAGCTATGATTAGTAAGATTATGAATAGTCAAAAGTTTTTGGAAAAAATAGTACTGATTGGTTTTCTGTTTATTTATTTCAAAAATTCAGATTAGATTCATTGAAGGAGACATATGCCATGAGAATTAACAACTATCACAGTATTATGATCTCTTTTATTAATGATAGGAATAATAATTTTGAGTTAAACTTCCATAAATATTCGAGATTCTGATTTCTTCTAATTAGGAAAAGTAATTTAACTCTGTAGGGTGTAACAAAAATCTAAAAAGCAGCTATTTGTTCTTTTGGTTCATAAGCAATTAAATATATAAGAAGTGATACAATAAGGTCTTAGTTCACATGGAGAGTTATTGACCATAGAGATTATTAGAAGAGAATTTTTGTTGAGGTTCGGTCAAGGTTGTTGACCGAACCCCAACAAAAATTCTCTACCTAGTTCTTAGTTTTAGATATGTATTAAGATGAACAATTTTGAATTTGATTCATTTATTGCTAGGATAATAATGTTTTTGTTATCATAAGCATTTTTTTATGTCCAAAATACAGGTGAGTACTGATTTTTTTTTTTTTAAATGCTTTATAAATATGAAATAATAGGAACTCAAAATGTCTGATGTAGAGCGACCTCTATTGAAGCCTATACAATGGGGATGAAGTTCTGTTAAAGAAATGATAGACTTGGGGAAATGCACATAATTATTAAAAATAATCTATAAGACTTATTCACCATGAAAAGAACAGGAGAGAAATAGAAAATAAATTCATTAAGATTATCATACAAAAATAGTCAAGGTTTACAGGGTGTAAAATAAATATGCCAGGATTTTTTTTTTTTTTTTTTTTCTGTTTTACACTTTGTATTTAAATCCTGATGGCTAACTAATATCAACCATGTAAGATTTATAACTTTGAATACTGTGCTATAAATATTATAACCAAAAGAAATTAAAAGGTTTAACTTAAATGCCCTTAAATGAAATGAAGTTAAACTATATTAAAAGATGATAATGATAAAGAGTTATCACAGTCTAGAAAAGAGTACATGACTAGTGGAAATAAAAAATTACTTCAGACTTAAACTTACTAAAAATTTGCTGTAATCTGAATATCAAAAAAAAGTAATATTTACATGAAAGTTAGTAATTCAGGATGTCCTGATTGTCATTAACTAAATAAGTATTGAACAATCAAAGAATTTCTAGTAGGACTACATGATATTTCTAAATTTGGCTTGAAATAGTAAACTCATCCAATAATTAAATATTAAATAAAAGAAAACAATTATAACAAATTTCATTCCAAGCTACTAGGATATTGCAAATAAACTTAAGCTTATAGTTGTTAATATAAATCAAACAAAAAAAAAATCCCATGGAACATTAAATGCATAGATCAAATCTTAATGTGCTTAACAAAATCAAACAAGACAAATTACAGACATTATTAGTTACTTTAAAAAATATAAAATATTTACATGGAAGTTCTTAAAACAAAAGAACTTAATCACACATCAAAAAATAGTAAGTAAACAAATGTAAAAAAAAAATTAATAAAAAACATAATTTAGATAACGAAGTGAAGTGATAAGCAAAAATCAAGATAAAAAAATTTCAGAAAATGGAATGTAGATACTAGTAGTTGAAGCATAATTTCACAATTAAGTTAGCAAAGTTCAGTGTGAAAAAATTTCAAAATTCAGATATTAGCAATAATACTTAAATGAGACAGTTAATTAAATGGTATAAAGATAAAAAAAATACAGGGATTTCTTGTTTCCCATACCTGTAACAGGCATTGAAGTATATTTTTAAATAAATAAAAATTTAACAACCTATGATAAGGATTTTTTAATGGTAATTTATTTTTAAAAATAGTAGTTTCTTCAACTTAATACACTTACCAATCAAAGGTTTTTTAAAGAACAATTTTCAAACCCTCTCAGAGTAGCAATAATTATTTATTCTTTAGGATCTGGTTTCTTAAAAATTGGAAGATAATACAAAATTATTACCCTACTACTCTATTTGAATTTTCAAAAATGTTTGAAAGGCTATGTAAATGAGGCTGTTAAATTAACTGAAATATATTAAAATTTGTTAGTGACGAAGTTAATTGTAGTAATTCAGCTATGGAGTAACAAAAGTACTTGTTACAATATAGTAACGGACAAAATAAAACAAGAATTTGGCATTATAAAAATGAATGCTAAGAAAGATTCCACAATAATTTTATTTTCTTAGATATTTAATAATTAAAGTGCTTTATAAAACAAAATAACTGTTTTATCAAATTCAAGATTTCAAAGGACTGTAGACTTATTTAAAACACTCAGCTTCATTATTTGTTTCAAAGAAGAAACATGACAGTGTCCTAACAAATTCTCATAATTTTAAGGCATTACTGGAAAAAAAAACACAACTGCTGAAGCAACTCGTGAAATAATTAATTATGAAGAAGAAGGTGTCCTTGACCAGCGCTCTGTGCAGCATTGGTTTTAAAAATTTAGCAGAGGAGATACAACTTTGGAAAAGATGAAGGGCTTCAGACAACCATAAATGAATGTAGATGTTATACTTATAGCTATTGAGTCAAATTGTTAGTCTCCATTTACTCTCCATGGGGAAGGTGAAAAAGAGCAGTAGACTGGTCCCTCACAAACTTACTCCTCAACAATCAGCTAAGGAACCAAGAGGATAATGCTCATCCTCACTTCCCATTCAGCCAAAGAAAAGTTTAAACAACTTCAAGGGTTCCTCCTTGCTTCAACTCCTGCCTCAACCGCCATATAGTCCAGACCTCATACCATCAGATTACTACTTTTTTTTATCCATTTATCCATGGCTTTTCTTTAAGGGAAAAAATTTGATAATTTTGCAGAGGTTCAATAGATGAACCTCAATTATTTTCATCTAATATAATGACATATATTAGTAGATGATGTTTTGTTGGAGTTCGGGCAAAAGTGATCCAAAAATACAATTTTAAAAATATGTATTTTTTAATTATTTGCCGACATTTCTACACATTTGTTATTGTTTTTCTAGCATTTGATATCACATTACTTTTAGTTACGGTAATTCTATACAACAAAAATAAGTATTTTATGTTGTTTTTTTTTTTTATGACATTGTATTTCTACAGCTCTGAAGATGGCTTATAATTAAAATTTAATTAAACTGAAATTAAAACTGAAATTTTGACAGATAATTAAAAAATACACATTTTTTAAAATTGTATTTTCTAAATCAACCTTGATCGAACCCCAACTAAAAAACATCTACTAATAATCACTATGGTCAAAAACTCACCATTTGAAATGACATAATGCATACATAATATATATGTCCAGTTTTGAATTCATTGAACTACAAAGGCTCTTGAGTAAAAATCATAAACTCTAAAACGGCAGGACATTTTAAATGAAAGGGTATTCAATAATAATATTATTCCAATTAATAAGTGGATAAAAGAGAGGGCAGAGGAAGGATAGGCAAAGACAGGATAGTAGACAAAAGTGGAATAGATGAAAAGAAGACCGAGTTCCTTCTGAGATTCATTAAAAAGGAGTTGTTATCCTTTATTGCAGTAGTTATAGGTCAAGGGCTGTTTCAACATAAGGCAATAATGGGGATAAAATAAGAAATATTGTGGGGAATGTAGAGAAGTAGACATAGCAAGCCAGAATGAGGGATAATGTTCACAGTATAAATAGTAAACAAGGAAGTTTTCGGATATGACGAGATCAGAAATAAGGATTTCAGAAAGCTGAAATGGGAAGATTTAAAAATCTACATTAGAAAAGCAAAAATATATAAAGATGAGTAAAGGGGAGGAAGATAATTATAGATAATTGATCTTAGTAGTAGCACTGAATATGGAGAACTCTAAGGGGATAAAAACAAGGTTTAAGCCTCTGGGTTCCAAAACACACAGTGTATAATATAATAGTAATATAATATTTACACAAGCAAACCTGTATAAATTAGTTTTATTTGTTCCCCTTTATAACAGAACATTTTCCTATCAAGTAACCTTATAATATTGATCTATATAGTAAAGAAAATATAAATCTACAAATATTTCTTCAAAAATACAGGATTTTCATCATATTAGCATTAATAAATGTAATTAAAGCATCTTAAAAGCAATTAAAGATTTCTAAAAAGCTTTAAGAATCTATATAATAAAAATAGGGTTACAATTAGTCTAAGCATTAGTACCAAAGTTTTAATAGAATTATACAAGTTTTTATATTTAAAATAAAATTGTTTATTGCACATATATTTGCCATGTGAGTAAAAAAATATAATTTTTAAACTTAATATTTTGATTTTCATGTAATAGTAGGTTAAGAAACCCATAATTATAGAGAAAAAACTTAGATATTTACATTTTATGTTAATTAAAAATTAAACACTAAGATTACTTATAAGTATAGTATAGAAAAAAAAAAATTCATAAATGTCCATTACATGAAAAAAGAACAAATATCCATCAAACTTCTTGTTTTACAGCACCCACTTCCTCCAAAAAAGACTGAAGTCCCTCTGGCCATTTTTGTTCATCTAAGTCCTTGCTCCATGATCTGTACTAAAAATTATTAAAAGTCCATATAACAATTGTGAACAAATAAANTAAATAAATAAAAACCATAATAAGTACCCTTGCACTAAAAATTGTTAAAAATTACGTGGGATCAAATACCACAAAAAAAATAATATTTACATAATAAGTACTCTTCAATTAGAAATAAATCATAAAGGTTATTTGACTCATAGTTTTCTGAAATCATTTTTTATATAAAAAAACAACAATAAAAATGAACTTGTTTGGGTTTATTGTAGGCTGCTTAAGAGATAGAGGAAATCAGTACTAAATAAAAGACTCGAGCAGCATTTTTGGGGGGGGGGGGAGATTAAGAAAAAAAAGGTAAGCAAATTATGGAATTTCTTTTTTAAGTAGTAAGTTAATTTTTGTCTTTCCTTGAGACTTAAATTTTATGTTTATTTAACTCTTGGAGGAATAAGAGGATCATCTGATTTTACATTACCATTAATTCTTTATTTAAAATAAGTTTCACGCTTTAAGTATCCTCAATTCTGGAAAAAAAAGCAAGGATATTTAAAAGGGTAAAACAGTCAATCACTTTAGGCCATTAAAACAAATATTAAAAGTTATATAATATGACGCTCAAATGTGATGCATATAGACTTAGCAATGCACTTTTGTCCATATTATTAAGTGTTTCAATAGAAAAGAATAAACACTGATTTGAAAATTGNAAAAAAAAAAAAAGATATCACAGTATGCCAGAACCATTAGACATTCCATGACCCCATACTGAAATGGCAAAGTAGTAGTAAAATATTTTTCAAGAGGGATAGGTTCTACCCCTCACCATCCCTCAAAATATTTGTGAAGGAAAAAAAAAAAAAACATTTTAATAATTCAATAAATTGTAATAAAAACATATCACATGATTTACCGTTTCATATTGGAATAATCATAAAAGCATTATAATGCAGTATAGATTATTTAGTACTAGCCTGATTTTCCTCAATCCTATACTTGGCATTTAAAAAAAGACAAAAGCTAAACTAAAATAAGATAGACATATATAACTGCTGTTTTAGAACACAAACCTTTTCCAGTTCCTTCCTCAGAGCAAAAACTGCTTTCTCTCTGTCAGCAACAAGCTCCTCTAAATACTGGTATCTCAGTTTTTTTCTTGCACGGCATTCTCGGGCACTCTGTCTGCTTCTTTCTGTACATTATTTTCAATCATAAAGTTACAAATACTGATATACTATCCTTAAATTTTATCAAGTAAACCAATTTAGTACTTCTAATATACCTAGCTTAGCTTTTATGTCCATAGCTCAGCTTCAGATATATAAATGTTCAGCTAAGGAACTATCAAATTGAAAGAATAAAATTAAAACATATTAAACACATAAGTATATAATGAAAAAAAAAATTTAAAAACACCAAAAAATTGCATTAACAAACAACAACAAAGCACTGACGCAATAGATGTCAGATCATGAGCGTTCACTCAAAGAAAATCGATTGAAACTTTCTACTAAATGCTGGGAAAACAATAGTTATTTTAAGCCTCCTTCCTTCCCTTAGATGAATCTACAAGTTCTTAGTTATTACCAAGAAGTTATTACCATTAAACATCTCTGTCCTAGTTACCTCTAACTAGAAGAGGATAGAAACCGTAATATTAGTTCCTGTTTTTTTGTTTTGTTTTTTTTATTTTTTAAATAAAAATATATTACATATTTTTATTCTATTTTCGAGTTACTACCAGCATTTTATTCTACAATTCCATAGAATACATATATGTATATATTCTAAACAGGTTTTGGACAAATAAGTGGATTATTTAATGCTAACATTTTTGAAGTTATTATGCTTTTATTGGGTACACAAAGTTTTAAAAGTATTTTCTACATTAACTGAATGCTATATATTATGAGAACGAATGCTCTTTAGACATTTTAGTTTGTTGTTGGTGGATTAAGAAAGCTTGAGGTTAGGGAAAGTTTTTCTGAGAAATTTCTTAATATTTTCAGAAAGTTTTGGAACATAAGGAAGAGAACGGAAAACTTTCGGAAAATATTAAGAAATCTCTCAGAAAAACTTTCCCTAACCTTAAGCTTTCTTTTTCCAACAACAAAAAACTAAAATCTATTTACACCATCCTCAAAGACCCCATCCTCCTTCCCAACAGAACTAATGTCGTCTACAAAATTTCCTGTTCCACACCTAATTGCCAAGGTTCTTACATTGGACAAACGAAAAACCCCATTTCCCGTAGAATCAATAACCATAAAAATGACATAAAGAAAAAACTAATAAAAACTGCCCTCACTAAACATGTTTTTCATGAAGAACACACATTTGACTTCGACAACATAACCATTCTTTCCACTTAACCCTATGAACACAAACGCTTTTTATCTTAAACCGTTCACATTAACTTACAACACAATCCAGTTAACGACAGAACGGACATGGAACAAACTTATTCAACATTATAAAAACCATTAGCCCTCCTTCTAAATAAACCTGTCAAACATTTTTCCCAGTTCCTAAGTTACTTATTCCCAATAATACTCTTCCTTTTTTCCTTTGTCCTTTTTATTGCCCCCTTTTGAAACAGGCCCCACCCTTCCACCACCCACGGTGTCTTTTTCAAAAATTATATTTTCCTCTCAGTCATGGAAATGTGAGCTTAGGGACAGGACGTCCTCTCTCGTTTTCATGATAGGCAGGTGTGGTCAATTACTGTTTTAATTTTTTAATAGGTTGTTGTCTGCATGTTTTTAAATTCTCTTTCATATCTTTCTACATTCATACTTTTAATATCAAATTACATTATGGCAATTCTATATTATAATATTGTAAAATATTATTGTATTCTCATGACATTGTATTTCTACAGCTCTGAAGATGGCTTACGATGTAAGCCGAAACGTTGGCAGATAAACTTAAAAAAAATGTACATTTCTTTAAATTTGTATTTTTGGAACTACCTTGACCGAACCCCAACTAAAATCATCTAATAATAGTATCTACGGTCAACAAAAAAAACTCTCGATTTGAATAAAAAATTATAGTTACTAAAATTCATGCAAGGACACACATAGTGTGCGTTTTTTTCTATATCACCCACAGAGCAATCTTACATATTCCCCTGCCAGGTCTTCTACTGTACATATCAGCTCCTTTTTTATTAAGATCTTATGGATATAGACTTGACGCGGTAATAAATATATCTACAAAGGAAATTACAGAAATAGGGACAAGAAAGGCAGTTTCACTTCATGTAGTTCTCACTTCACCAAAAAGGGTTTAGCCATTTGGCTTTTTAGGTAGGTCCCTTTAAATACTTTGAAAAATTAATGAATTTACATTTAGTTTTGATTCTCCATTGTTTAGACCAACTCTATAATTTTAACTTATTTCTTGTATTTTTTTTTTTATTTTTTTTAAATAATAAAAATAATAATAACCAATAATTGGTGGCCTGAGTCACAATGGACAGAAATTTGGNAATAATAAAAATAAAATAATAAAGTTTTAAAAGAGTAGTTGGCGCTTACATCGTTAACGAAAGTACATATACTTGGTGAAGGATTTCATATGTTTCTCAGAAATTGCCTAATTAAGGGGTGGTGTTTGATAGAATGTTGATCGACGTCATATTTAACGCCACATTTTATTTGTAATGGTGCTTTCGACCGTTTCTTGTAGCTCTAAAATGCAGAGCGGGAACACTTTTAGAAGCCACTATTTAAAAGTGCCTACCAGTTTCCTAGTACCTAATAGTACTTAATATTTAAAGAAAAATGAGTCTAAATATATCCACTTCAAGTATTGCTGACACTCAATTAATGACAACAGATGAAGAAGAATCAAGTTATACACTTATTGCTAAGTTACAAGTATGTCAAAATATTTTATTCCTGTTTTCAAGAATGATACGGTATTGTGATCTACAAGACTTATCTTAGCATTTACATGCGAACTTTTTATAGCAAAGTAGACTAAAAGAAAATTTCTTCTTTGCTTAAATATTTAATCTTTTTTTTTTTTTAAAGCTAAGTACATTCCTGAAATTAATGTAATAAAGACCATTCCTCAAGAGATAGGATTTTGTCCCAAGTTGTTATATTTTTAAGGAGAAATAATATCAACTTATAATAGCCAACTCCTGACTTCCTTATTAACCTAACTAATATATTTGTTAGTCAAATCAAACAATTTGAGGTTTGAATTTATGTAATTGGTCGATCTGCAGATGAGAAGGAATCATGGCTTTCAGTAAACAAGTTTACCCATTTATTTCTGTTGGTCAAATCATGGGAAAAACTTGAGATATAAGGATTATATTCTTCCTGGCTTATTTTATTTGCATTTATTTTTACAGTTAACATTTTGTTCATAATTGGCAACAAATTTTAAAAGTGTATAACCTTTCTAAGATGATTTTTGTTGGGGTTCGGTCGAGGTAGATCCAAAAAAACACAAATAAAAAATGTATTTTTTTAATGAAGGATTATCTGCCTGGCAGATAATCCTTCATTAAAAAAATACATTTTTTATTGGTGTTTTTTTGGATCTACCTCGACCGAACCCCAACAANAATATATTATATATAAAAGTAATAAAAATAATTTTGCCATTATTATTTTCTATTGCTTTTTTATTTTAAGTCTAATCGTAACCGTCCCATTATTCCGCCTCAACCGGCTTAGCCAAAAATTAATTTTTTTGACGCTTTAAATAGAACACCGAAATGCCTCATTTAATGCCAATGTTTTAAAAATAAGAAATCCGTCTCATCCTCGAAATTCAATTTTTAAATATTTACCATAATGTTTTCCCTGTAAAACTTCAGAAAACAAGAAAATCGCACTAAGTTAGTTGCATTTTGTTGAATTTAAATCTCATACTCCATCGCATTTAATGTTTTCATAAAATTTTCATTTTAAGGATCCAATTTGTGTGTTTACTTTTTGCGTTCAGCAATCTCCTTTCTCTTTTTACAGGACTAATTAAATCTGGTATTCTCACAAATCATTTTATTTTATTTTATAATTATGGAGAAATTCATGAAGGACCACTTCATCACTTTTAAATAATGCTTTTAGATTTATGTTCTCTGAAATTTTTATAAAATAATGATTATTACCAATATTCATAATGTAACAATGGGGGTTGATATTCAGTGCTCTCCAACATGTCTTTAATTTGTTTGGTAGCAGTTTTGAAGAGTATAAATTGGAAAAGTTAGTCAGGGTTTCGGCTGCCAAATCCTCACTAATTTCTCCAGCATGACTTGACGGCCAACGAACCACTTATCATATAAATTGTTTCACTCAAATTTCATTCAAATTTTTTAAAAATTTAAATTTGAAAATTAATTCTTTTATCTCTCACATAGGTAGGATTTGTAAAGCTAAAAGTATGTTATTGACTACTTTCTTTTGAATAGTGGAGGTCTGTGGGAAACAATAGATGAGCAAGTAAAACTTGGATATGAAATTGCTTCAGACCACAATCTCTGTGAGGTTGCACAGGCTCTAGAAGTCAGTGGAGGTCAGAAGTACAGAAATGGAAAGTGACCCCTTGGTGGAATGAGAATGCCAAAAAAAATGTAAATGAGAATAAAGCTCTATGGAAGCAGTACCTCAGCGAGAATGTTAAATTGTAGCCAAAAAAAGAAATCCATGAATCAATTTGGTTAAAAACTAAAATAGAGAAAATGAGAATTCAAGATCCTCTCAAACTCTTATCAAGGAAAGGAGACATATGAGAGGGAGAAATAGAAGAGGTGCTGGTTTATTTTAAGCTTGGAAAATTTGCTGGTCAGGATGGCATAGCCCTAGAAATGCAGAAATATATTGACTCCAAAGGCCAAGAGATGGTTCATCTTCTAAAACTAGGTTAGAAGAAGAAGAAAATACCTGCATACTAGGAGACAGCTATAATAGTTCCAATAATAATAAAGGGGAGCATCAATGTGTGACAGAACCACCAAGAAATCTCCATTCAGAATGTTCTAAATAAGGTTTACTTAAATATTTAAAAAAGGAGGATGAGGTTGATGGTCAAGTACTTTGATGTGGAGGAGCAATATGGATATCACAACCAGAGAAATACCAAGAACTTATTTGTACTATTATATAGATCTTGGGGAATTTGTTGGTCACATTTAGGTTAGATTGGTCATATGTTTGTAGATATAGAAAAGGCCTTTGACAAAACATGTTGAGAAGACATCTTCAAGGTTTTGGAAGAAAATAATGTCCTTTGGGGGTTGATACGGGCTTTAAAGTGCTTGTATAAATGACAAAAACAGCATTGGTACCCAGCAGCTCCTCCAGTAAACTCGAAACCGTCTTAGAGGTACAACAGCTTCTACTAATCCTGATTTTGGATAGAGCCCTTCACAAAGTAAAACAAAGAATGTGATATTTTCCCTTTGGCCACCTGCATCTGAGAAGAACATACTACAAAAAATAAACCCTTGCCAATGGCCTTGTAGTGTTTGCAAACTAATATCCTACTAGAAAAAATCAGGGCAATTAACTTAGAAATTAGCCCAATTATTTTCAAGAAGGATATTGATTTTCTAGATCATGCATGTGAGGAAGAAACATTGACCTGTGTAGGTTTGTTGGAATTGACAACTTCTTATTGAGTAAGTCTCGAAATTTTAATATCTTAGAGCAATAATTAATGAACATGGCTTTATAGATGCCAAATTGGCAGGATATATTAGTGCTGCAGGGCATTTGTTCGATGCCATAAATATAGGGTTTATAAATCATCAAAAGGTCAGCAGGAAAACTAAAGTAGGTAACAGTCCATAAGAGTTCTTGTGTACCGGTTCTTATGTAATCCTGGACACTCATTGTCAGGTACAAGTGGCAGAAATGCAGTTTTAAGGAAAATAAAGTTTAAGAAAAGGGTTAGCATTATTAATATAACTCAGGTCCAACTTTAACCTCAAACCACTCAAGTTGTTCTCATTAGAGTTCCAAATTCATAGAGCATCCATCAGGATATGCATATGTGATGAATAACACTAATAAAAATCCAAAAATGCAAAGCATGGATTTTTTTTCTTCCAAACTTCCCCCTTGTAGCCAGAAAAGCAGTTTAACTGCAATCTAGCCATTGCTTACGGATATTCGGATTTGGCCAGTAAATCCACTTTTCATCCCAAGGGACATTCTTCCTGTAAAATCTCATATCAGAAAGGGTTTTCAATAAATTTTCACAAATTTCAAACCTCTTAACTGATTGCTGAGGAGTGAGAGACCTACTGCTCTTTTTCACCTTCCCCATGGAGAGTAGATTGTGTCTAAAAGTATTTTTCAACACATCACATTCCCTGGTAAGTTCGCGAGTACTTGTGGGTATATTTGACTCAACTTTTTTTAAAGAAGTCAAATGGGATTTAACAAACTTAGATAATGCTCTAAAGGGACTATTTGTAAGTATTAAATTGCAATAAAACATTTACAGTCCTTTTAAAACTTGCATTTGATTAAATCGTAATTTTTTTATATTCATCACTTTAAGTGTGTGTAAATATTTTTATTTTTATTTATTTATTTATTTTTATTTTTTAGAATGTTGGAATTAGTACTGCTGACATTAAAAAGCTCTCAGATGCTGGATTTCATACTGTTGAATCTGTTGCCTTCTCTCCTAAAAAACAACTATTGGCAATAAAAGGAATAAGTGAAGCGAAAGCAGACAAAATAATGGTATTTTTCATGTGTTTTAGAAATTTTAACTTTTAAACCAAGTATCATATTATTTTTAAGGAATAAATAACTAAATCTGTTCCATGGAATATTTTATTGGACAGTGACCAAGTTAAATATTACTACCTTTTGCATTTAGTTTTTTATAAACTTGCAATCCTGTTTCAATCCTGTCTCTATAATAACATTCAGCATAAAAATGTTTACTATATTGTCAAATAAATAACACACAAAAGTATGTAACATACAATAAAAATGGTAATGCATAAGGTATCATTGAAGAAATATTATCAATGCAATTAATAAATTATTTATGATTAGATGTTTTTTGTTGGGGCTTAAAAAAAATACTAATTTTAAAAAATGTGTATTTTTTAAATTATCTGCCAACAATTCGGCTTACATTGGAAGCCATCTTCAGGGATGTTGAAATACAATGTCATAAGAATAAAAATAAAAAAAATTTAATTATTTACATGACAGTGTCGTGTTGGCAGCACAAAACAAAGGCTTACACATTTTGTAAGATACTGAGGGCAAACATGCTTCAGCCAAGTTATATCCCAACTCATATTCCTCTGAACTGTGGACATTCTGGGAGGAGAACATCAGCCGAGAAAGGTATTTCCAATACTACACATGGAATCATTAATTACAATTTGAAATGTATAAACAACGTGAGTAATCTCAAATGACATGGGTAGGTTACAGTGTTGCTCGCAAGCCATCACATAATGTTATGTATGTGTGTATACATACATACATAGTGTACGTGTGCGTTTCTATGTACGAGAATGTCTTTGTATGTGCTTAAAAGTACACATTTTATGGATAATACAAAAATGTTTCGTGGATCCTTCATTTAATATGTTTCATTACTTTGAATGTTTAAATAGGCTATCTTAAAATGTAATACATATTAATAAAAAGCAAATTTCATGAAAAGTCTTTGTTACTCGGGTAAAATATTCGCAATCAATTTATGCTGTACTAATTTTAATATTTCCTGAAGTAATCCATATACATTATGGATCATGGAATTAATTGTATAGACTATTTGATTCACGCTTCGCAAATGTTAGTTTATGTTAAAAGTTTTAACGTACAGAGACAAGGTTTGTACTCATGTGGTCTTTAAAATAGGTAACTTAAGACACGATAATGTATTATTTCATCTTTAAGATTTTTTTAAATATATAATNTTGGCTTATTTCCTTATTTCTTTAATAGTTAAAATCCCTGATAGTTTTAGGCGGCTCTTGTAATCTCACTAATAAAAAAAATTGTAGTCATAACACTTAAATTTTACATATAAAATAAAGAGTAGTAAGCAATATCAATAAACATCAAAAAATCGTAAGGAACTAACAATGCAAATAGCCCATTTATATACATATATATATCTAAGACTTAATAATCTGTTTTATTAAGTATATACGTATATAATTAGGCTATTTGGATTGTTAGTTCCTTGAACTTAGTGGTTTTTATTGATATTGTTTATTACTCTTTATTTTATATGTGAAATTTAGGTTTTATATCTACAATTTTTTGGGGTAAATGCCCAAAAAAATTGTAGTCCTAGCACTTAAACTTCACATATAAAATAGAGTAATAATCAATATCAATAAAAAACAAAAAAGGTCAAGGAACTAACAATACAAATAGCCTATTTGTGTGTGTGTGTGTGTGTGTGTGTGTGTGTGTGCGCGTGTGCGTGTGTGTGTGTATGTATATAGAAAATGAAACACTCGCGGCTGTGATATGTAGCAATCAAGAACAGGTGGAATAGAGAGTGTGCAGTGCACACACACAAAAAGAAAAAATCACAAGGAGCAAAATTTTTGGGGATCTCTCGCCCTTCATCAGTGAGAAGTGAAGAGATACTAACTAGTATTCTAGTTTTGGAAAAGTTATAGTTCTAAAACTAGCTTTTTCAATTATATTCTGATAAGTTTTTCTTCAGCTTGGAGTGTTTTTTTGGTGAAGAATTATACAGAACTACCACAACTAATTCTAATATTTTTTCATGAAATCATGTCACATGTTTATTGGTTAATAAATTACCTTTTAATGAGTGGAATAACTGTGTGTTTCTGTATTTTTTGTGTGCAATTTAGAATATTCTCTTTAATGTGTTTAAGTGTATATTTTTTTATTGACCACAAACTGACTGGAATCTTATAACATATAATGAATTTCCACCAAATAAATTTTCTGCATTAGTAAAAATACCTAAAATCCACATCCCCTTTATAAGGAGGAGCAAAAGTTTTTATTTATTTATTTTATTTTTTACTTCCTGCTGAGTTCACTATTCTACTACTCTTTAGTCCTATTGAAAAAACTTATAAAGGCTAAATTATTACATGGCTTGAATAATTAGCCCCAAATTCTCAGTCTAGCATGTTATTTTGATAAATGTTCAGATAATAATAATATTATCTTACTTATTTCATTCTTTTAAGCAAGAAGCAATGAAATTAGTGCCAATGGGCTTCACAACTGCCACTGCTGCTCATCAGAAACGAGCAGAATTAGTATTTTTAACAACAGGCTCAAAGGAACTGGATAAATTACTTGGTGGGGGAATTGAAACTGGTTCTATCACTGAAATATTTGGAGAATTTAGAACTGGTAAAACACAACTCTGCCACACTTTAGCTGTTACTTGTCAGGTAATATGAATATTATAAGTAATGCTTTCATAATCTTCATAAGTATTAAAAATTTAAGCAAAAATTATTTTTATTTACCTTACATTAATTGATTGTTCTTTATTTTGTTTGTTTTTTTTATTGCTCTTATATATCTGAATAAGATTATTGGTTGTCATCTTGAGGACTAATATAAAGATACAAGTCATATTAATTATTATTATTTTAATGTTCTTAAGGATTAATCCCTGGCAATATTTTAGACTGTGGTCGATAGGCAAGGAGTCAAAGCGTTTTTAATAATTAAAAATTAAAAAAAAAAACTGTCCTTATTATGTGACTTGTTGATAATAATACTGCCTCTTGAATCTGTCATATTAATCCTTTATAAACTTCTAGTTCTTCAAGACTGCCGGATAATGTATGAGTCACTACACCAAGTGCTAAAATTATAATAGCTAAAATTATTTTGACACTTTCGACTTTCTTCCATTGCGTTAAGATTTCAGATGAAAGCTTACAGTATTTTCTCTTTTTTTCTGTGTATGCAATAGTTAAGTTGTTCGTGTCTGGAATCAAAAATACCCTTTTCTTCTTTTATTATGCTAGACCAAGTCACAATGGTTATACTTGATAGTGTGAGCATTGTGCGGTCCCAATATATGGTATTTTCTAGGTTTTCTACGACTGATGAGGGGGAATATCTATAATAGTGGATATCCTCCGTTAACAGGCGAGTTAGCTTACATAATGCCAGATGTATTATTTTGGAAACATTATTATGCCTCTCTAAATATTCTTTTTTCGCTAATACTGGGGCATGCTGACATTATATCAAAGATAGTTTGAAGCTAGATCTGTGATGGTCTTATTGCCTACTATCTTGCTGAGGTAATATTTGTTGACACTACCTGATCTTGGATAAACCCTTCGGTCTCAGGGAGCAATCTTCCTCTTACAAGCCATGCATTAGATTCTGCTTTGTCCACTTAATCAGAATCCAGTAGGGTCTGCGATTGTCCATGAAGTGGTTTTTTTTCCATACCTGTTGGACATGTTGAGCATGTAAAACCTCGGTATCCTCTGATAAAGTTATTGATTTGGCAAGATTTAGTGGCGTGAATCGTGAATAGAACATATTGCTGTGATTAGAGGTTTATCATGATTTGCCCAAAAGTATTTTTTCATTTGGAAGACTTGCGTATCATGTAGAAATCTCAAATCTACTATCCCTTGACCACCAGCTGTGCGAGGAAGAGAAACCCGTTCCACAGCTGAGCTGCATGATGCTTTCTAAATTCAGTGAGGGTCGTGCGGATTTTTCTTTGTAAGGCATCCAAATTTGGATTGGCATATGAGAAATTCGCACTACCTGCTACAAATTTTAAGTCTGTGTGCAAACTTCTTACACAGGGTTTCTTTTATCACTTTCTGCTCAAGTCCATGTGCCTGTGTGAGCCATAAATACTTGTAGGTATCCTTATTGGCCATTGCTTCTATTAATACTTCACATTCTAACCAACATTCAGGGGGTAGAACCTTTCCCTTTCGAAACATATGTGTTCTGCATTTATCGACCCCAAACATAATTTTTATACTGGTAGAGAAATTTTTTACATTAATTAGCTGCATTTCTAAATGATCATTTCTATCAATGTTTACTTATAAATCATCCATATATAATAGATGCGTGGCACGAACTGTTTGACCTTCTACTTTGCCAAGTTTATAGCCATATCCGGATGATTTCCAATATTTAAGATAGTTAAGATTAATATTAAATCAGTGGAGATAGAAGATTCAATGCTAGAATAAACCATAATTAGAGAGTCTCCCTGAAAAATTCCTCTATGGATAGGGTCTTCTCTCCTGTAAATGATATCTGAGCATGGATCCAAAACTAACAGTCTTCCAATATTCCATAGCATGTTTGAGGAAATTTACTAACTGTGTGTTAATCTTATGAATCGTTAAAGTTTCCAACAGCCAGTCATGTGGTATTGAATCATATGCTTCCTGTAATCGATGTATGCTGTACTTAAATTTCTCTTCTTGTGAATTGTATGTTCTGTGGTTACCGAATCAATTATAAGGAACTCCTAGCATCCGTAAGAACCTTACGCACACCCTTTTTTGTCTGAAGCTACTATTATGTGTTGAGAATCCACTGCTTGGTATATAATATCAGCAATACATGAGGTAAGCTCAGTAAGTGCTGGATGAATCAGTTAAAGAAAAATAATAGTTTTATATGTACCAAAGATAATTTTTTCTACCAAAAGTTATGAATACTGTCCAGCCCTGGTGTTTTCCAATTCACTAATGTGTTATTCTCAGCGCTCTAGATAGGGAATCAATTGATATATCCTGGGACTCCATTTCAAGTGTGGATTCATTACGCTGTCTAGCATCAGGAATCCAATGCACCTGTTGATTAAAATAGGCTGGCTGAGACCAGATTGAGCTCCAGTACTGTTTCACATATTCTTGAGTAAGTGCCCTTATGTCTCTGTCTTCATATGCATCTTGCAGCCTAAGATAGAATCATTAATATAATGGTTTCTATTATTATTATTACTTAAAATGTTATTATTATATGAGATTGCCTCAGAAAATGGCTGTTCTGCTTATTTTTACATCTCATTAGAGCCATCCATCTTAGCAAAACTTATAAGCCAAGATTGTAATGATGAATGCTCATTTATAACCATTCATCCTTGAAATATATAAGCAGAGTTAACAATAAATTAAAAGAACAAATCATTGAATTTGAATATGAATACTTAGCTAAGTTTCATGTCAATCTTGACATTAGTTAATTCAGCAAAGCACTGATTTTGTAGAATTACTGCTGGGTTGTGTTATAGCTAATGTCCATTACAGTGGATTATTATAGTAGAAGAGTGGATATCAAGGAAGAAATTATAAAAATCTTAATAACCTTTAACAGATTAAAGGTGGGNTTCTGAATATTCTAGTAATGATAGAAAACCGGTTTGACATAGTCTTCACATTTTTTTCTTTTCTTTATCGAGTGCTTTAGTTTCTTCTGTATTTATTCTTCTAACAATGTTCATTAACCTCTTTTTAAAATTAGTTCACCTCTCTCTCAAAATTGACTTTATTTTTAACACTTAAACTTAATTTACTAATGCTATAAATAATAAAATATTGTGGATGTAGTGTCGTATATGGATGTATGTGTTGTGTGGCTGCTATGAGCACATGACATAAAGCCCATCAGAATCTATTTTCACCCTTTCAAATATAATTAAGTAATAATTTTGTATGTATTTATAAATTCCGGACTCTCAAAGTTTTGTTCTAAACATTTCGGTTTTAGTCATAATATAATTAAATGAGCTGCAAAATATTAATGTTAGGAAAGTTGTAATATTGCAAGTACATACTATTATTTGTATTTAGATACTGAGACATTGAAATTAATTTAAAAAAAAAAAAAACAGCTTTTTTTGTGATTGAGCCATGTGGTGTAATTTAGCCCCGTCCTCATCGGATGTGTTTGACTTTTTATTCAGCATTATTTTCTTTGGGCAGTTTTCATGAGTTTTTTTATTAGTCTCTTTTTCTTCCTGTCTAAGGTCCAGAAATTGCCTCGGTTGTGAGTGTGAGTAGTGGCTAACTCGAGAATAGTGTTTCCAGCACTATTTGGTAATAATGTCATATTTTCATCCATATAATTAAATACAATAGCAATGAGGGAATATAAGGGGGGAAAAGCTCAGGCTCAAGTGACGAACCATGCTTACCAATCATCCTGAGCATTGGGAGTCCGAGACGGTAGCTCCTCAGCAAGGCCTCCTACAGTAGATGGTATTTGATTACAAAAATATTTTTTATGCTGTTGAGCAGTTCACATTATATTCACACAAGAATTATGCTCTTTAATTTATTTTGTTGGAAACATGGGCCCTTAGATAGATGAATAATTTCTCTCATTAACAGATGCTTTGCCATACTAAACTAAATATTAACTAATATTTATAAAATGTAGTTAATTATTTGAAACTAATTCATCTTGGAATGTTTTTACATTAATATTATATTGTCTACCTTTTTAGTTGCCTATTGATGATGGAGGTGGTGAAGGAAAATGTATTTATATTGATACTGAGGGTACCTTTCGCCCTGAAAGGCTTATAAAAATTGCTAAAAGATACAATATGTCTGAGACTGATGTATTGGATAATGTCATTGTTGCTCGTGCATTTAACACAGACCATCAGTCTCAGTTACTACTTCTTGCTGCAGGTTTAATGACAGAGTCCAGGTAATATTGGCCATAGTTGATTTAATTTTTAAAATTTCTTTATTAATAATTGTTTGAATTTTAAAAGAATAACTTAGGAATAAGACAGGTTGACTCTTATAAGAGTTGTTCATAAGAAGTGGAAGAGATAATGTTCCTTTTATTCTTTACAGACCTTGTTTTGTTGCATATAAATATATAAAGCCAGAAGATCGAAGTACAAAAAAAAAAAAAAAAAAAAAATTATTCTTAACTCTCCTTTATTTTGTTCTACTAGTTTTCACATCTTCAAGATCAATTAAACTATTTGTTCACAGCCAAACAATAAAATGAAATGAAAGAGGAACTTTCAACCAATGATAATAGGTCTTAACTGAAGTCTGTCTAGAAACAGAGTTACATAAAGTTACCTGTGATATTGATATTGCATTATTTGATTGTCCTAAAATATTATTAAAGCAGATATATTTTTATTCTAGCACACTATAGTTACTTATTCTCCTGATGTTCTGTTTTGTCAGAAATGTTTTCTTTAAAAAGTGAAACACTAAATGATTAGTATCAGTTACCAGTAATGCCCTTTTTTTTCATTTCTTTTTTTAAATGATATGATATGGGGCTTATATATTAGGCTTGGGTTGCTATTTAATTTTTTTTTTTGTATAAACAAATAAGCAATATACATAAGCAAGTAGTATATGTGTGTATTTATATATATATAATGGGTATCTGTGGTGTAGTTTCTAGCTTGAGTGACTCACATGCTATAGTTTCTCTGTACATATCCCAGTTCCACCAGTCCTTTCCTGAGCTATTATTAGAACAAAGTTCCCTTTGTAATAAGTCTGAAGACTGGTGCAGCTCTAGGTATGAAAAAGGATTACCCCCCCCCCCCCCCC